>JAKSZP010001690.1:0-91492 GCA_022478985.1 Massospora cicadina | reverse complement strand
GATATAATCTGCTGCTGTATGGCGGGGTCAAGCAATCGGATGACCCAGTTGGCAATCATTGGGATGATTAATTGGATAATGCGCACTTTGCTGGATCGATTGGCAGAATTTTTGAAAAAATAAACAGGCGGAGGCCACAGTAAGGTGTCCAGGGTAGTTGGGTTTTATTTAGTGCAAAGTGCGGGAAGATTAGATAATGAGCTGACAACCACCCCTCAACAGGGCAGTTGCCTTAAATATGGGGAGAATTGCATAGTGGGGATGCTGAGGGATTGGGTGATTTGGGATTGACAATGGGATTTGGTTGGCTGGTGGGGAGGAGGGCGGGGGAATGTCCAAAATTCTTGGCAAAAATCAAGAAAACTTTTGCAGATTTTTCTGAATTTTTGGGGCCAAACCAGGTCGATGGTACCAATCTGGGCCCTGACCATTCTAGTCAGGCTGTTCACATGGCTCAGATTCCACGGATTTGTCCTGGGGGGCTGTGGCCTTGGTGCTGGGTCATCCGCAGCCTGGTCCAAACTCTTGATCTGGCTATTTGTGCAATCCAAACTTCCCATATTCATCCCAGGGAGTAAGGGCAACTGGTCCGAGTCGCTTGCAACCTGGTTCAAAACCTGAATCATGTTCTGATCTAATTTTTGGCCCCGGCCAGTCCAGACTGGCTCCTCCAGACTGGAATTTGCAGACTGGGCTCCAATACCAGTACTGGCTATTTCCTCAAACTTTTGGCATGTTCTCCCTGGTGATTGAGGGCCCCCAGGGGCCTGCCCATGGCCCCTGGCTTACATAATCTCCTGGCAGGCCCCCTCTATTAGTCTTACCAGGGTTAAGGAGGGGGGGGAGAGGAGAAACCTGGTTGTCTTTAGGGGGAAGGGCAGTCACCCAGCGCTCATCTACCACGTGCACCAAGTCGCTCAACTGCGACAGGGGGTCCACTTGGGCCTTTGGACCCCTTTTTGTCTGAAAGGGGTGTTGCTCCCTATCCAGTTGTAGGGGCTGGTCCCCAGGACTTACACAACCGCTTCATAAGTCTTACCCCCTCTGCACATGCCAACTGCGTAGCTAAGACCCATGACTCCAAAGGCGCATCTGGAGCTAATCTTCTGCCAACATAATGGGAGGGACAATGGTCAGAATTTTTTGGGGGAATGACTGTGATGACTATGCTTCATCTGAATCTGTTAGACAAAGTGTGGGATTGCAACTTAGTAAATTGGTAAGGATGTTCAGTTCTTCCTTCACAAACTCTTATTTAAAGCTAAAGCTGCACAAGTGTCAGACATTTGCCTCCCAGACTTCAGAATAAAAAATGTTGTGTGTAAAATTGGCCAAAAGGAGGAAATGTTGGACTTTTACAAGTCTGCAATAATGAGGATATCAATTTAAATGACAGTAACAAATTTATATGCCAAAAAACGCTGGTCAATTCTCAGTGGAACCCTGCAAATTGGGGTAACATGATTTCAGATACTTTACAGGCAATAAACACAAGATCAAGTAGTCAGATTTCTCTGATCACACAGTGGACCCTGGGGCGTCCATTGGATGATATTACAGCCACGAACAGGTCCATTCAGGCACCTATGCAGGGGCCACCCCCTTTATAGGCTTGGCAGGGGTCACCCAAGGTGAGATAATTTTATCAAATGGGAATTGGCTGAAGTTTATCAAAATTGTTACCTCATGGGTAAATCTTGGCCATAAATAATTTTCCTTCCATTGTTCAGCCAAAGAGAAGCAAGTTTTCTGAGCTTTGATAGGCTAAAATCCCATATTTTATAATTCAGAATAGTCTAAGCTATTCCAAACGTCTCATTGAATTGCCTCAACCATAATACAGTTTAAATAATGAAGGGTCCAATATCAAGAGGATTCGTTTTTCTATTCCCTTATTATTGCTAATAAAATTACTTAAAAACTCAGTTTTTTAAATATTATCAGTATTTGATTTCTATTTAATATATGTGTTATATCCCTTAATTGTTGGAGTTTAGTCATAACAAGCACCAGAGAGCTCTAGTAAATCATAAAATCCAACAAGTGGTGCTCACTACAGGGGACCTTGCTCACCATAAAAATCCAACAAACACAATGGAAATAAACTCTTGGCTAGCCTCTATTGATCCAGCTAGCTAGTGCTTTGTCTCGCCTTAAAAGACTTGAGCAGCACTCATTCCAAGGCCCTTATGGGGCCTCCCATGGTATCCATAAACCCCCTTTTAGGAACAAGTTTACCCCGGGTGAGGGAAGTGTTGCCTCTTTCCTCTTTAGGTATGAAGTTGATATGTAAGGGGAAATGACCATCTTAGAATCAAGTACCTCCTTCCCTGCTTGAGTCATGGCAATCAAGAGATATTGGTTCTGCACATGGCCACCCTCAGTACCTGGGAGGAGGCGAAGAAAGCACTAAATGATGAATTTGGCTCCCTAAAAAGTCTAAACAGGCAAAAACAGGCCTTTATTTGCCTTAGCTTACAACAGGGCGAATCCATCACTTCTTTTGCTGAACGCTTTTACAATAAAACTCAACCCTTATTGCTTACTAAAATGCTATCCTTAGATGATGCTATTGCGGCTCTCTTGGCTGTCTTCGCGTCCCATCCTACTTTGGAAATGCATCTCTCTTTCTTAAAGCGATCATTTAAAAGTGTACGAGATATCAAGGAAGCCTCGTTAGAGGTGGCTAGTATCTATGAAATTTGACCCTATGCAAGGGTCTCTGAGCCAAGAAACTACGCCACCTAGTTTAGCCTCTACTATGGCTGTTTCTTATTTAAACCTTCTCCTGCGGAGTTGCCAGTACAAACTGCTTCTTCTTCCCATAACTATAAGCAGATGGTAATGGCAGTGACAGGGCAGCGCTCACCTTCATCTTCAGTTCAAAACATTCAGTTGATGAAAGCAGTCGTCCATTTGCCTTGCACACCTTATTCTTCAGAGCGGCCTTCCCAAGGGGTCCCAAAGCCAACTCCCAATCCTAAACCCCTTTCTTGGGTACCAATCGCCCATACTACTAATGAGTTAAATGATTTGAACACAAAAGCTAGACTACCTGTTTCATCAAAGCACGCAGCCACTGCAAGGCCCAAAACTGTTGAAGTTAAAGCATTCACCTCCACAGCGCTACCTCCCTAGACCTCTTATCCAGCTAACTCTAGTCTGAAACCTATTTCCATGAGGCAGCATATGCCTCCTACTTTGAAGGTTGAAAATTGAGCTGTCATAATTGCAAAACCTCACCCAAAAGTTAGTAAGGTGGAGGAACAACCCCAGGACCTATCCTGCCATAGGAAAGCCAAGAACCTACTTTACCCCCTTATGGGATCCCTAACTTGCATCAATAACCCCTCTGATGACGAATCTGAATGGGTGGTGATGATGTGGGTAATTATGTTCTAGGAGCCCCAAGTGAAGTGGAGGTACTTGACCAACTAAACCTGAAGAGGTTGGATTGGGCTAGGGTACCCCTCTGAACATGTCTCGATCAGGAGTTGAGAGGCCTAAAGGTTATTGATACCGCCAGTGACGCTTATCAGCTTATTGCCACAATGATCTGGCCCACTTAGAGTGTGTATAAACTGCAGTCTATCCAGGATAATTCCCTGAAACTTCCAAACGCCTTGCTTTTACTATACAGCTAAAGGAGGTCCTCGCTCTTCCCCCCAACTTGAGTGGAACTTTAACTAAAGTGGAGGGCATTTTTAATGGATAGCGGGTTAAGGCTATTCTTCACACTGGGTCCCTGTGAGCATCGTGTCATCCAAACTTATGAAATATTAAGTTGGACCTGACCTCAACTACACACAAGAGTTTGGAAATGCTAGGCCAAACAACACTCGAGCCATTTAGTCAACTCATCTTTACCCATCCAATTTAAGGAACTTCTTCTCTCAGCCCTGCGGTGGCCTTGGCCAACTATACCTATGATCTACTCATTAGTACCCAGTTCATGCTCGAATATGAAGGGGTTATTAGCTTGAAGCAGGGTTATCTCTCATTGCTTAACTAAGAGGTTCCTCTAATTTTGACAAATGAAGAGCTTAATAGAGAAGATTATGTCTGCACAGTTGAGTATACCTTTTCCGTCTATCCATACGCTACACCACAGCAGGACGGCATACAAAAATGTTGTCTCCATCAGTGGACGCCATAGAGGGTATTCCTTTCTATGCCTCTGAAGAGATTGTAATTAAAGCGGGTGAATAACGGGTAGTTGGTACTAAGATTACCCTACAAATCCACCACAACTTCTTATTGCACCTAATCAGCATTGATGGAGTTAGTCCTTTAAAATACAGAGTTTTTCCAGGCGTGCTAGACCCTGCCTATCAACGAACTATCAACTTTCTGCTAGGAAATCTCACAAGAAGGATATGGTTGTAAAAAAGCATCAAGAGATCGGAAGGGGTATACTGATTTCCCTTGAAAAAAAGAAACAAGTTCACTGTATTGGGTCTATAGATGATATGGGCTTACCCGCAGACCAATCACTATGAACACTTCCTACTGTTCATATCTCTAATGAACTAACTATTGGAATTTCGTGAGAAATTACTATAAGCAGGCGCGACAAAGGCTACAAAAGTATTAGTTCCATGGCTCTAGCAAAGATTGACAAAATTGCAATGAAGTTATTAGTTCCGTTGCTATAGTTGATTCCAATCAGAAATACAGAATCCTGTATTAAAATAGATCAAAATTAGGCTATGCAAGACAAGAATTGAGGTACTTTATTAATTAAAAACCAGAGATATTTATAGGAAAAAATTAGTGGTTCTTCGCGAGATCTTTGATTCACCTGAGGTAAGATCTTTCCTACCAGTGGACCAACATTGTTGATTATCATTATTATTATAATATTCGTGATAATCATATTTAATAGAGCTCTAGTTAGATGAGATCGACCTTCTTAAGAGGCCTAGCCTCTTTGAAATGATTAGTAATTTCAAATTGCTTGGCCGTCTTGAATTACTGAGTTTCTTTGGGTTGATTAGATTCACCCATCGTAGGAGGCCAATAACTCCAAAGAGTCTTTCTTTGGTCAAAATGAGAATTGGAAATATTCGTTTTAGATTTCTCCATCTAATTAGACTGATATATCAAATCTCGATCTAGAGTAATTTCAGTCATTTTAGTTGTATCTCCAACAATGCCCCCTCAAGATCTTGCCTAGGGGACACATACTTGTGAAGAAACCTACTATGCACTCTATTGATAACAGTACCAGTATCAATAGAGGCAATGGAGTATTCAACACCCCAATGATAGATATTACAGTAAGGACCAGCCCATAAGGGGTCCAGTTTATGAATTCTTCCTCCAGGCCTATGGTGGTAGAAGAGTACAAGGTCTCCAACTTGATATTCTGGTAATGTAGGTCTACTAGCGTTGGTCCGGGTTCCTTCCTTCAAGGTGGTAGCGCAAGGGAACTTGAAGATAATGCTTGTAATCAGATTATTTCATCAGCCAGTCTCCTCATTGCTAAATCAGTGGTTTGCGGGGTAGCCTCTTCAAGTATAGGTTGTACACTTGAAGGGAGGATATGTTCCTGACCATATAAAGCTTTAAACGAGACATTCCAATAATATGATGGTAGCTAACTCTATAAGCTAACATTGCACATGGTAAGTAAAGGTTCCACTAACTAGGATCATTGGAAGCTATCTTTTAAAGAATGGCTACGAGGGTACCATTTGCTCATTTAACAGCACCATTAGTGGAAGGATTATATGGGGACGTGAATGACTGGTAGGTACCCATTAATTTGGTAAGCTCAGCTACCACCTGGGATATGAAATTGGTCACATTATCCGATAACAGTACCTTCAGGCTGCCATTCCTGGTGAAAACTTGTTTAAAAAGGAGAGACGCCGTAGCCTTAGTGGTTACCGTGGAGACTGAGATAGCTTCAATCCATTTAGAGAAAATGATTGATAGCTAATAGAATAAATTGATGTTCATAGGCGGCTGTAGGGAGAGGACCTACCATGTCAATACTCACAGTAGAGAAGGGTTCAGAAGGTCCTATAATTTGGTGTTAGAACATCGGATTTCCTCCACGTTGTTGTTAACATTTAAGGCACGACTCTAGCACATCATGTACAGATTCCAGCATGTTATCCCAGTAACAATGATTTTTTAACCATTGGAGGATCTTAGCGACAGCTCCATGGCCTAAAGTTTGGTGGGCCTCCATGATAGTGTCAGTCCTCGCAGAAGGCCAAATAAAGGGCAACCACTTAGATCCCAACTTTTTGTATAGTGAACCTTCATTTGACCTTAGTGTCTTCAGTTAAGGATTGTAACTTCGAGACAACATCCTTAGATTCACAGAACCAGAGCTCAGGTCCACCGATCAGGTCATAAATGCGATTCTCCTCTGCAGAGAATAATGTTGAGATAGGCAATTGAGAAAGGCCATCAGCGTTTTGATGTATAGACCCAGCGTGATGTTGAATGGTAAAATTGTAATTTTGGAGCTTTAAAGCCCATCTGGATAAGTGCCCATCAGGATCCTTCATTTTGTTGCAACCACTTCAGGGAAGCGTGATCTGTCACAATAGTGAAATGCTTGCCATATAGATAGGGGCAGATTGCTTGATAGTGGCCAAAACAGCGAGGCATTCTCTCTTGGTAACGCTATAATTTCATTCAGCCTTAGACAGAGTTTTACTATAGTATGCGATGGGGTGATTGACCAGATTGGTATCATGTTGAGCCAGAATGGCTCCAATAGCAATATCACTGGCATTATTAAATAGAATAAAGGGTTTGGAAAAGCAAGTATGGGATAAGATAGGTGCACTCATTAGGGCTTAGTGCAACAGATAGAAGGATTGTTGCTGGGATTCTTTCCATACAAAGGGAACTTCCTTATGCAAAAGGTAGACTAGCGGCTCTGCAATTTTCGCAAAATGGGGATGAATTGTCATTAATAACCGACCATTCCTAAAAATACTGGGATATCGCGTAAGCTTTTGGGAACAGGCATGTCTGAAATAGCTTGTAACTTATTAGATAAGGGTAAAATACCCTCGTGATTAACCTTATGCCCTAAAATTTCCATCTCAGTCTTAAAAAAGCATACTTCGATGATTTAAGATTAAGAGGCATAACACAGTCAGCAAAAAACTTCCTTCAAATGAGCCAAATGCTTATTAAAAGTGCGTGAAAAAACAGTAACATCACCTGCATAAACTAAAGCACAGGAAAGCTTCAAATCCCCAAACAAGCCATCCATGGCTCGTTGAAACGTAGCAGGGGCATTACAAAGCTCCTGCGGCATATAAGTAGGCTCAATAAAGCCCTCACTAGAGATCAAAGCATATTTTAGATGGTCTTCTGGAGAAAGAAAATTTTTTCAATAACCACTCGCAAGTTCCATAGCTGAAAAATATTGGGACCCAGACAATAGCCTCAAGAAATCATCTATATGGGGAAGAGGATAATATTACTTCTGAGTAACAGCATTGAGTTGATGATAGTCCATAACCACTCGGTGGCCACATCCTTCTTCCAGGTGAGTAGTAGAGGGGAAGCCCAGGGAATTTTAGAAAGCGTTAGTAGTCCAGCATCAAGAAGTTGCTTCAGCTCCACTGAGACCTGAGCCTCCTCGACTTTGGATTTGCGATATGGTCAAGCTCAGATAGGGGGAGTATCCCCAGTTTTAACCTGATGCTGTACCTCTTTCATTAGGCCAAAATCTCCAGGACCTTGAGCAAAGATATCCGCATATTCTTCAATCAGAGCCTCAGCTTCCAGCTGTTGTTCTGAAGTAAGAGAAGCCCCAAATTTGATGTTAATTCTAGCAACAATAGGGGGATCTTCCAGCCCAAATTCGCGTAAATCTCCACATCCCGAGACAGACAATAAGTCACTCACAGGAGTAGGCCTCACATAGGCGATGGTATTATTGCGATTCAATCGCATTGGTTGAGAAGTGAGATTAGCCAATAGAACTAAAACAGTTCCATTGTAGGCAGGATCAAGTATACCAGGGCAAGGTAAAGTCTACAAATGAGAATGATTTGGATTACTGAAGATCTCTAACACATGATCACTGGGTACAAATACTTGAACTCCCGTATCAATGATGACTTGAGCTTTAGGGGGAATGGTAATCGGAGATAGATATAGCGGCATTCCCTTGGTGGCACAAACTGATGGAGGTGAAGTATAGTCCTTGGACCCAGGATTTGGTATTTGAGATGTGAGATAGAGGTGGGGTATTCCATTAAGCAGACACGTCGCTTAAGTTTGCCTTTGGTATTGAGAACATCATGTAGAATTATAGGTACCAAGTACCCAATTAAAGATAGATATTTGTACTTAAGACTGATGATTGTATCAAAATTGGTAAGAAACTTAGTTCCTAAGAGCAGATCGTAGCAGTTTTTATCTAATACCACTGCAGGGGATGACGCAACCAGCTTCCCAAAGTGCATCAGAAGAGATGAATAGGCTCCTATAGATTTAGTGTAGGAAGGTCCAGCAGTTCCATAGTATTAAGAATGGTTCAAGTCCAACGCCAATTTTATCTCTTCATAAGTTTGGACGAGATTACATTGATGGGCGATCCCATATCACTGATAGCCAAAAATTTTACCTCATGCACGATGACTTCCACCCAGGTCACATCAGTGCCAAAGTTTGGGATAGAAAACACCGAGGGATTAATCAATTGAATAGAATTAGAAGTAGAAGAAGAAGCATAAGCAGAAATAGTGTCTTAGTTGGATAGATCATCAGGGATATCAAGCTCACCAGGAGCGGATACCACATAACAATTGGTAGAAGAATCAATAGGTTTTGACTGAGGCACCTAAGGTAGGTCAGCACAGGGAGCCTCATGCCCTATGCTGACTCCTCTTTTTTCGATTCCTCAGCTTGCTTTTTCCAATATTGAGATACCACATGGCCCACGAGACCACAATAAGTGCACGGCTCCTTCTTTGGTTTAGGTTTAGGTTTAGGTGGCATTGCATGAATATAAGTACGAGGGTTATTAGAGGAGCTCAGATGTACCACCCCATTGGGAATCTCTATAAGCGCTTCCTTGATGTTGATAATGGAGCTGAAGTTTCGTTTTAGGGACTTCAGATGTATTAATAACTGAGTGTGAGAAGCAAACGCACTCATTATGGCCGATATAGCATCACCAACAGTAATCCGGTTACAAGTGGCAAGTGTTTGGGCCTCATGGTAGAATCGTTTTGCAAAATACTGGATAGACTCTCCTTATTTGATTTGATTATTCATAAAGGCCTGCATTTGATTGGAGAGGATTTGGTCGCTACCAAATTCCTTATTGAGGGAGGTTTTCACTTGAGCCCAAGTACAGACCTTGAGATGAGGAACCATGATTTTTTGTGTGAACCAACTTAGACAAGAGGTGATTTGGCGGACCTTCTGCTGATCAGTAGCTCCATCCATGGCGCATTCATATATGAAAAGGAAAGAATGGATGCTACTTAGGCCCGGTTCAAACTTATCTTTGAAGGTAGGTTTGAAGAGGGTGGATACCGTGTTCAAAACATGTACACCTGATACCATGACAGGTCCAGCCTTGGAGGGTTCAGACTCTGTAAAATGGCTTGAGGGGGAACTCGATCAACCTGTTGTCTTAAGTGTTTCACGTCATCTTGTAAATTGTGGACCCATTGGTTGAGATAGTCATTTGTAGGCGCTCAGGTTAAGTTGGTAATTGTAGCAACCATCTCCATTTGCTTAGTCTCAAGTACTTCACATTTAGTAGCCAACTGTTCAATGGATGCTGTCAATGAAGAAAACTGGGTTTCTTGAGTAGTTTGATTTGCATTGCATAGCTGATGTGCATTATAAACACCATCCATTAGATTGATTAAAGAATAGTCTGGATTGGTCGGAAGACCTTCCAAGGATAAGAAACACCCTTGAGCTATGTCTCATACTTGGGTTTCTAATGCTTGTACTCGAGATACTAAGAGCATTGAAGGTTCAGAATTGGACGTTTGAAGCGAGGAGCTAGGGGAACCAGGAGGTCCTGGGGGTCCTAGCGACCCATCCCTTCCTGAAGGACCCAGAGGGCCTTATTGACCCATTGGACCAGGGGAACCACGTTCCTCTGGTGGCCCTGGATTTACTAACAGAGAACTAGGTGGGCCTGGAGGTCCTTGAGGACCAGCGGGATCAGATCCGCCTTCTTTGATTGTATCCACAACTTGGATAAGCTGTTGGAGGAGCACATTGAGTTCCTTGAAGCGGTCATCATTTTGGGCTTGCAATATTCCCAGCTGTCTCGTAATCTCAGCTTTGAGGGTAGAGATTCAGTTTTGGATGGGGGTAGCAGCATCACTAACCTGTTGTGAAAATTATTGGCCAATGTAGGCCATAACGCCTTTGTCAATTCTCACCAAATGGTTGTGAAGTTCATTGATCTCTATTCTATTATTGAGAATTGCTTCCCAATTATCCTGTCCAAAGTTAGACACTGTCTCATAGAACGTGGATAGTTGAGAGTGAAATTGTTGTGTCAGAGTCAACTGGCGCTGAATCTCGAGGTGATGCAACCCCAAGATCTGGAGTACAAGGTATATAGCGGGATGTACGTAATGCCAGAGGTACTGTTCAGTTCTAGCCACACCAACTTTGGTAGGCTGTAACACCGCTCAATTGTATAAACTCATCATATTGTCAGCAACTTTGGATGCTCGGTCGCTATTAGGACGAGCACCAGGCTGGATAGCCCCTCTTATCAAGACTTTAACTGTTTCCTCTACATTAGCAGCTTGAATCCGATAATTAGTTTGGTCAGGGCCCTCAATGGCCAAGTCCATAGAAGCTTGAAATTGAATATGGCTGATGTTAACTGAAGGCAAATCTTGCCAGTTTGAGTGTACCCATTGGGAGATACTCATAGATTACTCAGAAGAGGGGCTCTCTTCACTAGATGAATTCATTATTGTGAAAGTATGTTTTCATCAGGTAACCTCGGAAGCAGACCTGGCAGAAAGCACCAGTATTGGAATTTCGTGAGAAATTACTATAAGCTTGCGCGATGAAGGCTATGATCATATTAGTTCCATGGCTCTAGCAAAGATTGACAAAATTGTGACGAAGTTATTAGTTACGTTGCTATAGTTGATTCCAATTGGAAATATAGAATCCTATATAAAAATAGACCAAAAATTAGGTTATGGAGACAAGAATTGAGGTACTTTATTAATTAAAAACCAGAGATATTTATAGGAAAAAATTAGTGGTTCTTTGCGAGAATTTCCTTGATTCACCCGAGGTAAGATCTTTCCTACCAGAGGACCAATATTGTTGATTATCATTATTACTATAATATTCGTGATGATCATATCTAATAGAGCTCTAGTTAGATGCGATCAACCTTCTTAATGAGGCCTAGCACCTTCAAAATGATTCATCATTTCGAATTGCTTGGCCATCTCAAATTACTGAGTTTCTTTGGGTTGACTAGATTCACCCATTGTAGGAGGTCAATAACTCCAAAGAGTCTTTCTTCAATCAAATTGAGAATCAGAAGTATTTATTTTATATTTCTCCATCTTATAAGACCGAGATATCAAATCTCAATCTAGAGTACTTTTGGTCATCTTAGTTGTATCTCCAACACTAACTCAGCTGAGCTTGACAAGGTCCACACCTTACTAGAGTCCTATAGCGACATCTTCTCTACCTCTGACACCGACTATGAGCACATGAAAGGTTAACTCATACTATTGACGTTGAGGATGCTCGCCCTATCTGCTCAAAACCCTATCATAAATCTAAAGTCGAGGAGTTACAGATGCAGAAAGAGCTCAAAAAGCTGTTGGACACTGGTATGTTGGTGCCTTCCCAAAGCCTTGGACATCCCCGCTCCTATTGATAAAAAAGAAAAATGGAGGTCAGCAGGTAGTGATGGACTACTTTAAGCTAAATAACCTCACCAAAAAGGACAGCTATCCTACCCCTTACATTGATGACTCTGGCCCAACTCTCTAGGTCTAAACACTTCTCCGTTATGGATTTGACTAGCGGTATTGGTAGATGAACCTTTTTCCGCAAGATCAGGAGAAGTGCGCCCTTATTTGCAGTGAGGGTTTGTTCCAACCCTCTCGGTTACCTCAGGGGTTGTGCAATGCGCCTGCTACTTTTCAGCAGGCTTTGGATCACATTCTCCAGGACCTTAAGATGAGGTGTGTGATAGTCTACCTTGAGAACATCACAGTCTTCTCCAAGACATTCAACGAGCATCTCACGCACCTAAAAGAGGTGTGCCAACGCTTGCGGGCATCCAACATAAAGCTGAAGCCCTCTAAGTGTATTTTTTTTCCAAAAGAAGTTGGATTTCCTCAGGCAAGCCATCTCCCAAGATGGGATACAACCTCTGCAAGATAAAGTCAAAGCAATATCTAAGATGCCCGCACCCAAAACCATTTGTGATACTAGGTATCCTTGGGTATGATGAAATATTACCATCATTTCATCCCCAAGTTCGTCCAGCTTAGTGAGCCTCTTGTACGTCTCTTGGCTAAGAACACCCTCTTCTAAAGGGTGCTGAACAAAAGGCCGCGTTTGAGACCCTGAAGGCCCTATTGCAAAAAAGGCCAATACTACGCCACCCTGACTAAGGAAAGCCTTTCATGTTATTCACGGATGCCTCTGACTACGCCGTTGGAGCTATCTTGGCTCAGCTGGATGAAAATGGGGTTGATCATCCCTTATCTGGCTTCATCAAGATGCTTTTCAAAAGCTGAGCGCAACTACAGCGTCACTGAAAAGGAGTACCTTGCTGTTATATAGGCATTCAAATACTATTGCCCTTTTCTTTATGAGACATCATATAAAGTAATTACTGACCACGCCTCATTGAAGTGGCTGCAGAATAAGAAAGATCCCACTGGGCAGTTGGCTCGCTGGGCTCTTAAGCTCAAGCATTACAATATGACCATTGAGCAAAGAGCTGGGACATGCCATATGAGCGTTGATGGGCTGACGCGCCTGCCTGTCCTTCACCTTGACAATAGCAAAGCTGAGAGGTTGCACGACCTCCTAATGACTCCTGACGCGTGGGCTGATGAAGATGAACCAGTACAGAAGATGCTCGTTTGGTACTCCCACAACACTAAGGTAGAGAACTGGAAATTATATAAGAAATAAGGAGTAAATTGGTTGCCCTATCTCCAGCCCTCTGAGCGAGCACCTGTCATCTTAAAGTCTCACACTATCATGGGGCATGGTGGAGTACACAAACCCTACAAGTGGGTAAAAGAGCGGTTTACTGGGAGGGAATCATGAAAACCATAACTGAAGTCTTGGATGCATGCCTGACCTTTAAAAACAAACCAGTTTCAAAACCCAATATCAGTATCAACCTACGACGCCCCACCAACCCTTCTACACCATAAGTTTGGACGTGGTAGGTCCTCTCCCTCAGACTACAGGCGGAAATCACTATATTTTGGTCAGTATTGATCATTTCACCAAATGGGGTTGAAGCTGTTGCTCTTCCCTCTCAAACTGCTAAAGCCACGGCCACTTTATTACACCAGTACATCTTCACCCGGCATGGGTGCCCCCAGGTTCTCCTATGTGACAATGGGAAACATTTTACCTCACAAGTGGTAAAGCTCCTTGCCACTTCTATAAGGGCTCAACAACTCTTCTCAGCCCCTATAACCCATTCACAAATGGTGCGGTAGAAAGAGTTAATGGAACCCTGGTCTCGATTTAATGCAAAATGGATACTTCAGACCCTCTCCACTGAGATCTTTACTTGCCAGTGCCCTCATGGCCTACCATATTAGCTACCATAACATTTTCATGATGTCCCCTTTCCGTGTGTTATATGGGTGAAAACCTGGGGTGCTAGCTTTATTAGCCAAGGATATTTTCTCTGACCAGACTGATCCTGAATAAGCCATGAAAAAGTTGGCCCAGCACATCATCCAATTAAAATCAGAGGACATGACTAATTTAGCAAGAAAAGTTGCTAAAGAAGGCAATCTGCAAATGAGCTCAGAGCCCCTCTTACTTCATTTCAAGTATCCAACTTGGTACTATATTATAACATCAGAATCACTTCAAGATGCGAAAAGCTTGGCTCTATCTGGGAAGGGCCATTTTCAGTCACATACAAGCGAGGGGATGAGTATTCTAACAAATCCCTCGCTTCTGGACTCACCCTCAGCTGAGTTCATGGCCATTTTCTTTAGCTCTATTCTTACCCCAACATTCTTGATGGGGTGATGTCAGACATTTGCGTCCCAGGCTTCAGAATAAGAATGTTTTGGGTAAAATTGGCTGAAAAGAGGAAATGTTGGACATTTACAAGTCCTCAAAAGTGAGAAGATTGAATTAAATGATAGTAATGATTTTATCAGCCAAAGACCCTGGCCAATTCTCGGTGGAACCCTGCAAATTGGGGCAACACGATTTCAAATACAATATAGGCAATAAACACAAGATCAAGTAGATGGAACACTCTGACCACGCGGCGGACCCTGGGGCGTCCATTGGATGGTTCTTACCCAGCCATGACCAGGTCCATTCAGGCACCTATGCAGGAACCACCCCTTTTATAGGCTTGGTGGGGGTCCCTAAGATGAAATGATTTTATCACATGGGAATTGGCTGAAGTTTATCAAATCGTTACCTCATGGGAAAATCTTGGCCAAAATAAATTTCCCTTCCATATTCAGCTAAAGAGAAGAGAGTTTTCTGAGCTTTGACAGGCTAAATACCCATATTTCCTAATTTGGACTAGTCTAAGCTATTCTAAACATCTCATTGAATTTCCTCAACCAAAATACAGTTTAAATACTGAAGGGTCCAATATTGATTGGGTTTGTTCTTCTATTCCCTTTTATTTGATAATAAAATTGCTTAAAAACCCTGTTTTTTGTTATCATTAGTATTTGATTATATTTAACATAGGTGGTATTCATCCCTTAATTGTTGGAGTTTAGGCATAACAAGCACCAGAGAGCTCTAGTAAATCCTAAAATCCAACAACATGTCTCAATAAGTTTGGGCCTGAAGGTGCTCCAAATTTTGTGGATTGCATAAATAGTAGAGCTTGGTGGTCAGTCACTCAATCAACTCATGATGAGCGCCCTGTAAAAGTATCACCAGTGAGTTAAGGCCCATGCCCGGCTGCAAACTCCTTGTCATAGATGGCTCAGGGCTTCTTGGTGGAAGAAAACTTGTGGGAAAATTAAGCAGCTAGTGCTCCAACCCATCATGCTCCTGGAGCAAGACAGCCCCTACTGCTGAGGAAGGTGCATTTCATTCTACAATATAGGGCTTGGAGATATCCACATGCTTAAGGATGGGAGGAGACAAGAACACCTCTTTAATAGAATCATATGCCTGCTGTCACTCAGGTGTCCAGCAAAAGAAGACATTTTTACCTTTGAGCGGATGGAGAGGGGGCGGCTAGTTGTGACAGTGCAGGAGAGATTTTTTCAGTAATATAATGGTACCCAAGAAGCTTCTTAATTGCTTCTTGTTTGTTGGGACTAACCACTTGCAGATGGTATCCAGTTTGGTGGGTGGGATGGCATACCCATCTTTCAGGATGAGATTACCCAAGAAGGTGACTTCTTCACAATAAAATAATCATTTTGACTGCTCAACAAACAAACCAGCCCTTATTTAGGACAGCCAATACCGCATCTAAGTCCTATGAGTGTTTCTCAGAAGAAGGTGAATGTACCAGGATATCATTGATGTAAGCAACCACGCAAGAAAATTAAGATCCTTTAGCACACTATTAATCATTCTCTGGAATGTTGCGGGCACATTCTTAAGCCAAAAAGGCATCACTAAAATTGGAATGTACCTCGTCTTGTCCAGCTAGTGGTAAGTCATTCCTGACCTTTGATAACACAAATTTGATTAAAATCATCAACTAGATTGAGTTTTAAAAACACCCACAACTTGGCAATTTCTTTGCCAATCATCTGTTCCAACGGTAGTGGGTAAGGGTTGTGGACTGTGTTATTGTTAAGATGGCCGTAATTCACGCAGGAACAAAGGGAACCATCTGCCTTCTTGACAAAGACAATGGGAGAGGCCACAGGGGGTGTCTATTTGAACAACCGGCCCTTCTTGAGCATGTCATCCAACCAGGCATTGAGTATAACCTCTTCCTCAACTATATGCAAGTACAGTGGGAAGTTTTGTTCACCACCTGCACCGTAGTCTTAAACTTAAAATAAAATTTTGTATGTGGGGAAGGAAGTTAGCCTTTTTAGAATCAAAAATGTATTGATAGCACTTCAACACAGAGGGGATATCCAGTGGAAGACCTACTGGAGATACAAGAGTTGTAACTGATCTGATGCTTTGAGCTTTAGTAAGGTTATCCAATAAAGGAACTCGCCATCCACATGGCCGTTGGAAATTGACAGTATGTTAGATTCCAAGTGTATTTGCACATTCTGCTGATGTCACCAACCCACACCCAGAATCACCGGAAACCTGAGGTTAGGCATTGTTAAGAAGCAATTTCAAGTACTAAATTGGTGAACTGAGGAAAGGTACTGAGCGCCATACTTTTTAGAATGATTGGGAGCTCAATGAGGTGACCAATGCTGCTTGACCCAGGTCCAAGTCAAGATCCAGCTGATGGGCCAACTCCAGACTCAAGAAGTTGCCCGCTGCTCCAGTGTCAACCAAAGCCTTGAAAGACACCTGGTATGTCCCAATACAAATTTTCACTAATAAAAAGTAAGCGTAATTCTGTTTATTTGTGGATGTAGTCATTTATGCAGACATTGATGAGATTGCAAAGACAGATGATCCAGAGCACATCAACTTGGGCGCAGGGGTGGTATCAGGATTAAAGAACAATATGTATACTGATTCAACCTTGGGAACAGAACCTGAGGCCAAGTTAGCAGATCCAATCATGAAGTTCTCATTTTGAGGGAAGAATAAGGGAAAATAGAGGATAATAGAACAATTTGACCATGAAAAAATTCCTCCAAAGCCATCCAGGAGCTGCTTATAAAATCAGCGATTGACCAGAAAAACAACCAAATACAGGCTACTGACTGAACGTGCATATAAAAAGAGGGTAGCTACTGCTTCACCTATCTTGATGAGGAGGGCGGAAATGGCTGGAAACAAAGGACGGTCATTCTGCCATGGAGACAGAAGATAAATTTTAGACTGGCCTGCCAGTCAGGTGGTAAAGCACCCAAAGGCGAGCCTGAATGCCAAGGGCATTGTCACTCAAACGACATTTAAATTGGCTGGAAGGTGATTGACAATGGAGTGCCAACGGGCAGCAAATATAAAAATCAACCTGGCGAAGAAACAAGCTGTTGCAGCCTCAAGGCTAATGGGCCTTGGCTTAGGGAATCGAAAGATCAGGGGAAAATTAATAAGGGCCTTGACATGATAGGCCCAAGTAACTCTGACAAGGGTTATAAATAAATTCTGTCTTTGATGACCCAGTTGATACACGGGCCATGGGGCCACATTTCTGATGTCATGGGGGTTCAGCAAAGGAAAATTATGAATTTAATTAGATAAATTTGAGTAAGGGAAGATTTTTATTAAATTTAAAATATGAAAATCAACCATCAAAATTCTCAGTGTGTTACAACTGTTTTGATAGACATTCAACTTGGGAAATAGCTTGGGAATACGTGGGATTGGGACACTCAATATTTGACCTAACCTGGCAAACTTTGGGTAATGGGGGAGAGAAAAACAAATTATTCAAGAGACTTCAAGATCATTGGCGGTAGGCTGAGGCGCTGTCAGTTCGTCCATGGATGCCCAAATTGCAGATTTTCTGTGGTTTCGCTGACTGGAGCGACAGCGTCTCACCTTATGGGCAGTGGGAACCTCCCAAGGCCACCCCACGTAGGTGCAGTCCCAAGAGGTCAGGAACAGGTTTGGGGCACCCAAACAACCTTCACCCGGTCACTCTGGCATCCGTTTGACCAAGCAGAAATATTGGATGAAGATTTTGATGTGTCCGGGTGGGTACAAACTGTTGTCTGCATTTCCCTAATTCCTGATGCCATTGGCGAGCTTTTCCAAAGATTTGACTTTAGACACTATGTTTGCCAAAAGTACACACCTGTTAGGTTTTGGTGCTGAGGGTTTGGGGCTCTCAGGCTTTTATGGCGCAGATTCATTGCCCTCAACTTTATTTGAACCTATCATCCTAAGCAAATTCTGGCTTCCCAAAGACTCAGCACAAATTCCCATGATTTTCCATACTAATTGTCTGAAGTCAATGCTGGGACGGGTGGCGGGGTCCTTAAAGGGTAAGCTGATACCCAACGCCTATCCACCACTTGGGTGAGGTCGCCTTAGGAGACAAGAGGGGCAGCTTGCCTTCTAGGCCCCTTTTTTGATGGGAATTGGGAATACTACCCAGTCCAAGCGGAGGGGGCGCTCCACTGGATTTAAAATACTAGGGCGTGAGCCTTCCACCTCCTTGGTTATCACTAAGTAGACCCAGCGCTCAGCTTATGGTAGGGTACTGGGTTATTTTGTAATCTCCTTTATTAAAGCAATAATTTCTGACAGGTACAACTCAAACCAATTTTTAAAATTTTGTTACATTTAAAAACCATGTCACCCCCAATGAAACTGCCATGACTAATGAAATCCCTACTCTTTGTTCTCAGTAATATAAGTCACTGTCTCCTTGTTAATTTCAGTTATGGCCTCTCTTAGTGGCGGAAACCAAGGGGTCCACCCAGAGGAACTGGCTTACAACCCGTCACCAGGACATTAGGGCAGCAATCCCCACCTGGGGCTTCAATCAGATAAAATTGAACTGACCTATTGGGGACAATCCCTGACTTATGAGACGCCGCAATGGAGCAAAACCCTCAATATGCTACCAGCAGATTCAAAAATGGGGATTTACTGATCCCCCTTAATATCAGGTGTGAGGACAATTCAACTCAGGCAGTGAACCTGTGTAAGAACGATTGCTAAATGCTTCACCATCTGAACTCACTGGTCCTCCCACACCCTGGGAAGCTTGTGAGAAACTATTGCCAGTCCTTAGCTTGATAGTTGGTATCAGATTGTTGTTTGTTGATCAATATTTACTGCATCTCTACCCTTTAGATCCTATTCATGCATCCTCAGAATGGCGATGCCATGCGGATATGGAAGCTAATGTGGGTACTGGAGTACCCACAATGGAAGACAAAACTTTCTTTGTTACTCCAAATGTATGACGTTTTTAAACCCAAAATCTTCATATTCACTTTTAGACATGTAAAATCCTTAGGGTCATTGAAAGTTGGTGACTAACAAAAATGTGGATTGGTTTACAAATCAAATTTAATTGGTTTGATTTAATTACAAGGTTGCCTAAATATCAGCTGAAGTGTGATGGGATGTTTTGAACTTCCATGCAGAGTCAGAAAAGGCGTTATTATGGCAGATCAATGTATTAATGTTATCAAGGTGGATTGGCCCAAGGTTAATGTTTGAGATGTCACAGTGATTGGGCTTCACTTCCAGGTTGTAGAATGGGCATTCATCAACCACAAATGACATATCAAAATTGATGAGGTGTGAGGCCTCATCTCATCTGGATTGCACTGAACCAGTGGTGGGTCAGAAGAGCAAGTCAGGTGAATGAATCAACCATCCTGAGTATTGGATTGCAATGCTCTTGATTGTCCAGATCATGATGAACCAGTGGTGGATCAGTGAACTATATTTGGTGGATTGAGGTGCCTATCTGATTTGGAAGATTAAATAAACAGATTGGGAGAATAACTTCTGATGATCTCAGCTAGTATGTGGTGATCCGCTGAATTGATGGATCAGAGTACCCCCTCAGCAATCATCAGCCCCAGAACGCTGATTGCAGCTTGTTTAGTGGGATCAAAGAGAGAATTTTGGTAGAAAGTAAGCTGGTAGAGTCCGCCAAGAGGGTTTTAAACTGAAGACTTTATTTAAACTTAAAGCAAAGATTAAACTAACAACTAACCCTAAGGAGGGCAGTTGTCTTTTATACTTGTTAGTGGGAAAGAGATTGGGGGATGTCTTGAACTATGCTAACTGACATGATTGCGATGAGCACCTTGAGTTTGAGATGTTGTCAGATAGCTTACTTATGAGTTTGTAGAATCTCTGACAATAAAAGCTCCATATCGATGGCGAAAGCACACTTACTGATCTAAACTAGAGCGGATTTGCTCAGATCATATGCTTGGCATAATTAATTTTCAGCGTAAATAATTTTAACGATTGTTTTAAATTAAAATTTATTAAGGGCGAACTCTTGATTCAGATTGGCGCCCTGTGACCTGGAATCTTGTATTTCACGATATGAACTAGGTTTTCAGACTTGGTAACGTTTTCCAGGGTTTCATGGTCGATTTTATAGTTTCCATGGGTGAGGGAGATGACAGGTGATGAATCCAATCAAGGTTTTGCTCACTGGTGCTGTGTGGGAATAATATTTTAATAATAAAACATTTGACTGGGTGTTAAAACTCGCAACTGCTAACTTACACTATTGGGTAAATGTAAACTACAAATTTTCTATGAATTATAATATTGGGAATGGGAATAATAATATTAGCATTTAGGCTTAGTAAAACAAAAAGATACTTTATTATTTCGCGCCTCCAGTATTTAAAAACTCATAAGCTAATAGTGGGGCAGTCAAGAGTTCATAATAAGCAGGGGTACATTCAAACTAGCTATACGACATTTTAACCAATCAAAACGCTTTTAATTCCTTTCACCTAGCAATAGGGATTATTTTTAGATATTAATTCAGAGGAGGAAGGAAGTAACCATGAGGTAGCACTTTAAAATAACTCTTCCAATCTGCTACCCTGGAATTACTTGCACCTCTTGGAGCCTACCTCAAATATATAAAAGGGGTGGTGTTTATGTAGGTGAGAGCACTAAATTTGCATTAAGTATTGAGCGGACATCCAGGGGCGTTGGCCTATTCTGCTGGGGGTTCAGCGGAGCTGAATTAACACCAGCTGTTTGGATGAGAATTAGGAGTAGAAGGATTGCTCTGAATAGAATTATTCCACTGACAATCAGGTGGAAGTGTAACATTAACATTAATATAATTAGCCCTACTCTCCACAGGGACATTCGTGTCAACATATAAACGTCCAATTGTCCAACATTACCCCCTTCAAGAATGTTGGGAGAGATTAAGGGCGGAGAAGGTGTTCATGTACCTGTATAATAGTAACCCCAGAAGAGATAGATTTGATGAAGTATTTAACACGTCGCAATAGATAATAAAATGACCTTCCCAAATGGACCCAAGTTTTTCACTTCTGGGTGTGATACGGTTATGGTAATATAGGACTAAGTCAGATAGTTAATACGAGGGTAAGGGGTTCTGAGCTCATTAGCATGGCCCACTTTGGTGACTGTCTTGGATAAGTTAGTCATAGCATCAGACTAGAGCTGAATGATTTGTTGGGCCAACCTCTTCACGGCCTGGTCAGAATAATCAGCTTTTTAGATGTAAAATATCTATAGCTAGTAGGGTGGGAAACCAAGGTTCACGATTATGTAAGATATGGAAAGGGAACATTTTAAGAATCTGGTGGTAATAATCTGGTATCCCATCAGGGTACTAGGCAGAAACTGAGCCCAGTGTAGAGGGTCGGAGGTGGCCATTTTTGTAATATGGAAACCAAGGTTCCATTTGCTTGTTCTACGGTACCATTTGTAGATGGGTTATATGGGTTAAAAAAACTGTTTGGCTCCCTTGGAGGTAGCCAAAATTTTATCACTCTGGAGGTGAAATTCTTTCCGTTGTCACAGATTAAGACCTGGGGGCAACTGTGGTGGGTGAAGATATTGTGATGCAGGAAAGTAGCGGTAGCTTGGAAGTTTGGGCTGAGAGAGCCACAGATACAATCCATTTAGTAAAGTGATCAATTCTCACTAGTATGTAGCGATTTCAGCTGGTAATCTGGGGTAGAGGGATTACCACAATAAACTGATGGTGTAGAAGTGTTGTTGAGGTGTAGTGGGTTGGTACCAATAGTTAGTCTTGAAGTGGGATTGCTTCTTACAGGTTAGGCAGGCATCCAGGACTTCAATGATAGATATCATGATTCCCACCCATTAATACCGATCCTTTATCCATTCATAAGTTTTTTTCAATCCACCATGCAAAGTGTAGAGTGAGCGTCCATGACCACTGGTCCCGTTCAAAGGTTCGCAGATAGTGCATTCAATTTGCTCCTACATTTTTGTATAACTTCTGGTCTTTACCTTGGTATTGCGGGAGTGTCTTGCTAACATTTTCTGGATAGGTTCATCCTCATTGTCCCAGGTATCAGTGGTCATAAGGAGATTATCTAATCTTTCCACTTCACTGTTTTCCAGGCAAAGTATAAGCAGCCAAGTCAGCACATTCACATTCATATGAAGCGTTCCAGCTCAGTGCTCAATGTTTATAACATGATGTTAGAAATTTAGGGCCTAAAGGGCCAACCGTCCAGTGGGATCCTTAATATTTTGTGGCCATATTAAAGGAGGCGTGGTAAGTACCACGATGAATGAAATTCAATTTTGGAAAGGCTGGTAATGTTCAACACGAGTAGGACAGCAAGGTACTCCTATCTTTGACGCTGTAGTTATGTTCAAATTTTGACAACATTTTTCTGAAATAAAGGCCGGATGATCTACGCCATTATTGTCCAATTGAACCAGGATAGCTCCAATGGCATAGTCTAAGGCATTGGTGAACAATATGAAGGGTTTACCATAGCTGGGGAGGCGTAGGATAGGACGTCACCAAAGCAATTTTCTTTTATGTCTCAAACGCGGCTTCTTGTTCAGTACCCCAATAAAAAGGAGTTTCCTTAGCCACCAGTTGGACAAGAGGTTCACTGATCTAGGAGAACTTGGGGATGAAATGATGGTAATACCCCAACATACCTAGATTACTTAGATGTCCCGGAGGTTCTTGGGTGCAGGCATTTTCAGAGATAGCTTCAACCTAATCCTGTAAAGGCTGAATCCTTTCTTGGGGGATAGCATGTCTGAGGTAATTTAGCTCTTTTGAAAGAAAGCTCATTTCAAAGGTTTCAACTTAATGTTAGAGGCCCCCAGGAGTTGAAAAACTTCTTATAAACGAGCGTGATAGTTGGTGAAAATTGTAAAAATTAAGATGATGTCATGATAGCTTTTCTTTCTCGTAACAATCACTTTAGTTACTATGATTTGATTCGAACAGCAAATTGGATAATCACACACAGGAAAGATGGGCGACTTTATCAGTAAAAATAATATAAGATGGGCGAGTGTCGCGGCGAGCGGTGCGCTTAATGGTGCAACTAAGGGCAAGAAACGCCCTGGAGGGGGACCAGAAACCCAATTTACAAAGAAATCGTAAACTCAGACACCATCTGGGTTTATGGTATTCACTGTAAAGCACGCGCAATATATGTACATTCAGTTCAACCAACCCTTATCAAAGGTGGAACACGGGATCAGACTCTTCCTTGGGGATTTGTCACTGACCCTGTGGGAGAAAACATGTGAGGCACAGCCCTCACTTTTCCCTCATGCGGTGTACATAGCCACTAACAACATGGGCTGCAGCTGGATCAATATTGGTTTTGAAACAGCTGATGAAGTTGATGCCACAGCAAAAGTCTGTGTGGAAATTGCCCTCCCCGAGGGCAAAAAAATGTGTGCACTGCATGCACCAGATGGAATAAAGGAAAACTTTGTTCATCTCTTTTGACTCGCTCCCCAACAACCTTCCTCATAAGGTAATTGAGGAGGAGCTCCACAAAGGTCTCATGGCCTGCGGAGAAATTCAGCAACTTGAATTACAGTGATTTCGCCTGATGCCCAACCTGTGCATGGGCAAAGCTATCACTGTAATCAACCACTTCCCAGAAGTGGAAGAGGACTTATCCAGAATTCCCCGTACAGCAGAATTTCACTTTGCAGATGGGGGCCAGTCAGCCGCATTCCAAGTTACACCGGAATGCACACCGCCCATTTGCAACCACTGTGGCTCACTGGGCCACAAGGAACACGCATGCCCTGTGAAAGAGGGCTTAATGGAAAATGATTATTTTGAGGAAGCAATGGACGAAGATAATGAAAACTTCGCCAAAATGAATAATGGTCACCACCCATTCCGCTGGGGTGAAGATGGACTATACTCCATCGTGGATCCAGTTACAAGCAAACAACGTAAAGTGGTACAAAAAGCCCTCAAGCGAGCAACAGCTGAAGCAGTGGCACATGTGTAGTCTGCCATTAACCTCAGACAAATTCAGGAGGATATTTCAGATATTCACTGAACCAACCAATCAGAACAATATGCCCAGGTCAAAAATTTTCGCAGTAACCTGACTGAGTCACAAAGCGACATCAGTCATGCAAATATCGAGGAACAATGTAACTGCAATTTGGGCAAAAATGTGGTGCACAATTCACCAAAGTAGAACCTCAAAAATATAAAATCCAATCAACAATCCGTATCAAATCAACATGAGACCTGTGCAGGAAAAGTTGATGCAAATGCAAAAAACTGCAATTCCATTGAATCATTGGGTCAGATCAAGGGAACCAACAATGGCAGTGAAAGAGTTGGAGTACAGACGTGGAGCATGGCCAAAATGAGCCACAGTGGGATAGGGCCAGAGGGCCCTCCCAACCACTCCTGAGGCGCCGCGGGCACCTCAGTGTCAATAAGGATGCTAAACATTGCGGGAGCCAGGGCTCATACGTCCCAAGCCAAAAAGCTGGAATTACTGTGAAAACCTCTTGTAGACATCTTGGCCATCCAAGAAACCCACTGTCTACAAGGGGAAGAAGGATCCTGGTCAACCAGGGTCGCACCATCACAATCAGTATGGACGTCTCACTGTGGGGTGATCATCCAAAACAACAAAAAATTTAAAATTACAAATTTGTCATCACACTTGCACGGTTGAGTCCTGGTAGCAACAATCACATGCCAATAGGAAATAATTTCGATAGCATGTATCTATGCACTGCAACTGAGAGAAAACAATTTTTGAAAACATTCTTACTCTCACCCTCCCACCAGATACCATTATGTTAGGCGATTTCAACTGCTGGGATAACCCCAATACGGATCAATGGCCTAATCCCAGGGGATACCCACCTGGACACATTGAATTCCGCATAATGAAGGCATCTCTTGACTTACAGGATGCTCTTCCCCCCAGTTCACCACTCCTTCCCCACATGATGTGGCCCAACATATGCGAGGGAGCGCTCATATCAATGAGTCGCATTGGCCACATCCATATCCCACAATTCCACCACTCAAGAATCTCTAAATTTATAACAAAAAAGATCAATTTTCTGATCATCGATTAGTTATGGTGCAGTTAGCGCCAACCCAATCCCACACACAGGTGTCGCCTTGGAGAAAGCTTCACCCAGAAAATATAAAATTGCCCAAGATATCTGACTGGGTCAAAAACAAGGCTACAAACCCAGAATTTACAGCCCCATTAACTTTGGATCCCATTGGAACATGGGAAAATTTCAAAAAGGATTTAATCAACAAAACCTGACATATTGCATCATGTAAGTACACACGCAGACACGGCCACAATCAAGCGTACCTTGGCGGAACTAGACCACCTGGAAATAAATACTCTGAGATCTGGCTATAGCCCCAACTGGGGATGCAAATGGGCAGAAATTTCTGCCCAACTTAGCAATCTCATATTTGAACACCAACACAGAATCAAAGTATTAAACAAAGGTAAGTTCATAAAGGAAGGAAAAACCTGTATAACATACTTTTTCCGCCAATTCAACTCCTGCGGAAACCAGACCTCATGCACACAGGTCTGAAAGACCAATGGCACCGTGGCAACCAACCCTGAGGAGGTCAAGGCGGAAGTACACCACTTTTACACCAATTTATATTGTGAAATGCCAACAGATTCACAAAAAATTAAAGAATTTATACAAACTGCCGAGATACAAAGGACACCACTGAATTACAATATACTATCCCTTATTACATGGGAGGAGCTTTGGGAGACAATTCGCGGTGCACCATGTAGGAAATGCTCAGAGCCTGATGGGATACCCTACGAATTTTACAAAAAATATTTTCAACAAATCACCCCCTTCCTATTGGCGTCTATGAACCAGTGCTTGTTGGAAACATGTCTACTATCAGGAGGCCATGGATCCTATGTTATAACCTTGTATAAAAAGGGTGACAAGTTGGACCTGGCCAACTGGCGCCCAATTGCACTCTCCAACACTGACACAAAAATTCTAACAAAAATTTTAGCAGCTAGATTAGGCGCAATTGCATCTGACGTCCTATCACCCAACCAGTTTGGGTTTATACCAGGGCGTTCAATCTGGAACAACATTCACCCTGTTGCAAACATTTGCCAATCCAAAGCAACTGGTGCCCTGGTCTTCTTGGATCAGGAAAAGGCGTATGACCGTGTTAGCTGGCCATACCTAAAAGAATGTCTACATGCCTTCAAACTCCCACCAAGATTCATAAAATGGGCGATGCTCCTAACAGAATCTGCAACCATGGCTGTATGCGGCCCTGGATTTCTAAAAAACAAGATTAAACCACACAGAGGGCTCAAACAAGGGGATCCTCAGCCCACTGCTATACAATTTCAGCTTTGACCCACTCCTCCGAGTAACTGACTCACGTCTCATGGGGATAACCGCACAAGGACAACCAACAGTCAAGATACTGGCCTTTGCGGATGACTGCGTAGCAGGTATAGCAAACAATGAAGATGCCTGACAGCTGGAACGCACTCTAGAGGAATACTCCAAGGTGAGCAATGCATCGCTCAACAAAAGAAAGACAGAAATCATTCTCTTAGGCAAATACACAAACAATTGGGCCACAACATCAGAACCTCATACCAACACATGAAGAAAAAACCCAATCATTTTACCCTTTGCAACACCTCCCACCACCATTCCTGTCTGACACCTTGGAATCTGGCTAGAATCAGGGAGTTATGCTAATGAGACAATGGAAAGTAACCTGTTACAACGGGTATCCAAATGCGTCGCCTCCCTCAAGGGAAGAACCCCAAGATTAACAGGACGAGTTACAGTTGCTAACTCGCTCATCCTCCCAATACTGTGGTACCAGGCCCACGCGATCGCCTTCTCACCTTCCTTTATAACCTCAATCCTCGCGCTTATCCAGGGCTGGCTGTGGCCTGGCTCTCACCCTCATATACGGATGGAAACACTTTCTGGCCCACGCTCAAGCGGAGGCATGGACTAATAGATTTCGAGAGCCACGCCAATCACATCCTAGGTACCTGGATAAAGGAATTACTTGCTCCAGACATCCTGCAACAACATTGGTCCAGAGCAGCAAGGACTAACTTTACACAGGCGCTCAAATTAACCAACCCACATAGTCCACCCAGACTACTTTCATACCTTGCCAAACACCCTACTGCAACGTGTCCACATGGAACCTCCCTCATTTCAAACATATCCTCTGAACTATCCGCCGTATGGGATGGAACATAGAGAACATGGGTACTATACAGGGAAGGGGACGACCCAGCCCCCAATTCAATTTAAGAAACCCAGAAAACCACCCCCAGAGAGATATGCTCGCAATAACCTTAAGCATAGCTAGGATAGAATACCTAGATATGCTGGACATTCCCTATGATTTAACCACACAGAAGGCAATGTTTAAAATGACTCACCACCCACTCTACAGCTGAGGATAAGAGCAAACTCCTGGCGCTGTCTAAGAAGGACCTATAGGATGGCGGACCGCTCCAACTCCCTCCACAAAACATGTGCAGTATGTGGAGGGGAGGGATCCCTACATTACCACCTAGAAACATGCCCCCCAACCAAAGCTATATGGCAGGGATTCGCACGCCTGCTTAAGATCCAAAACGAACAGGAATTCTCATATCAAAGAGCATCTTCATGCTCCAGATCGAGTCACCTATCCCATCTACCCTCCGTTCCCTAATAATACCCATTGCAATGTGGATAATACACACAATTGCATTAGATGCGTTCAAGGGCACGGTCCCAACCATTCATGGGGTTAATAACAGATTCCATGTCCACTTACTGGAGCACTTCCAAGCCTGGCTCTATGGATATATGAGACCAAGGCAAAAAGCGCTCATAGAATCATGGTTCCCACTCTGGTTCCTCCACACAGACCCTTTCCTTCACACCTGCTCCATAGCAGGGGAAACCCCCTCAGAGTAGTGCACCAACCCCCCATACCTGGCAGTCCCGCTGGCAACAGGGGTAACTTGAGTACCCTGGGGAGCCCAATTTTATATTTGTCAGTTATTTCCTTAGTTTTATGTATATTTGGTAATGTCCATCCCCTGGTCGGCTTACCTCGGTTGATAAAAAGATAATGACATGATAGACAACCACACAGCTTAGCTTAAAGTCCCAAAAGATGTGGTCCATCTCATGTTGGAAGGATGCAGGCGCATAGCACAGTCCCTGAGGTAAGCGGATAGGATGAAATAAACCTTCACTGCAAATGAGAGCACATCTCTCCTGGTCTTGGGGAGAAAGATCCATTTTCTAGTATCCTCTGGCCAAGTCCATGGCCGAGAAAAATTTTGAGCTGGAGACTTGTGCAAGAGCATCATCAATGGGGGAATAGGATACTATCTTTCTTGGTGAAGTTATTCCATTTTCAGTAGTCTATCATCACCCAATGACCTCCATTTTTTTTAATCAGCAAGAGAGGAGACGCCCAAGGGCTTAGGGAAGGTACTAATAACCCAGAATTTATTAACAGCCTGAATTTGATCATCATTTGCTGCTCTTTGACCTGGGACTTATGGTAACATTTAGATTCAATGAGACTGGCATCACCAACGTCAATTGTGTGGCTCCACTTCTTCATGTGCCTATAATCCATGTCAGTTTTAGAGAAAATATCACTGTAGATATAAAAGAGAATAAACTTCTTAAGATCATCTGCGGTATGTTCATTTGAAATAGGGACGTTGAGAAAAAACACCAATTGGTCATTGAGTAAACCCATATATAAAATTGACCCAATAAAGTGTGCCCTTTAAACTTACCTGAGGGGGATTAGCAGAACTTTCCCTATCTCCTGATGTTTTTTGACAATGATGGGTATATTGGTAAGATTTCCTAATATTATATTGAGGGGTCGTTGATAGGCAGGTCTAGTATACCTGGCAAGCCCAAGGTATAAAGAACTTACACCGTCAACACTAATTATGTGCATCATGCAGGTTTGGGAAATTTGTAGAATAATGTTGGTTGCAATCACCCGTTGTTCACCAGCCTTGATTTCACGTTTTTTCTGAAGCATAAAAATGGGATGCTCTCTAAAGCATTACATAATCAGGCAACTTTATTATGTTGTGTCCGATGTTATGTAGAATAGAGGTAAGGAAGAGATAGGGTACTCAACTAAGCAAGAGTATTTTTAACGGTTTCTTCACTGTTAAAAATTAAATGGACTTCATAAATAAGTAGGGAGAGGTAACCCTGTTTCATGTTGATTATACCTCATACTCAATTATATATTGAGTGCCAGTAAGCAGTTTATAAGCTTTATTGTACAAATCCATAGTGGGGATGACAAGATGAGTTTTAAAATCTGAATAGACAAGTAGGTTAAGGCTCCAATAGAGCGGGTGTCGTTGGAACCCACAGTTCCAAACTCCTGTGAGTTCCAGGTCAGGAGACAGCTTAATCTTCTTATACAGCTTGGTAGATATAACGTTAACTGGGATCTAGTTTTTAAGATAGCTCTAACCCAGACCGCTTGAATAACAACTCTACCTTGGTTATAGTCCCGCCAAAGTTAAGGAAGAGCTAATACCTTCTTATAACATAGTAGAGGCAAGTTTTTTAAGGGGTCTCGGGATAATTTTTCTGATGGACTGTAGGGTATGAACAAGGTGAATTTGATCAGACAAGAGAAGCAATAATCTGGATGGCATCACTAGCGGTATCAATAACCTCAGGGCACCCCAGTACTTGGTTAAGATAGATTTCTTCAGGTACCAGGGCCTTATCTACTCCTTCAGGGTTCAGCTGATCCAGTATACCTACATAAGCAGGGGCTACTGATGTATAATAACCAACTTCCTCATAGCCTTCATCATATTCCTCATTAGAAGGGTTGTCCACACACGTTGAGTGGGTGCTAAGAGAGTGGTTATATGTAGGCGCCTCAACTTCGCCAGCTATCTCAGTGAGACCCGCTTTTTCTTGCAGGCCTTTCTCATTTGCAAGAGTTTCTTTTGAGGAGATTAGCGGGCATTTTCACTTGGGGGAGCTGACATTTTAGCTTTTACGGCCTATTCCTTGAGCCCGCTGTTGGCTGGTGAGTGTGGCACACTGGAAACAGGTTTTGACTTAGGAATCACCAATGAAGATGCTAGGGGAGTAATGGACGGCATCACAGAGGAGCGTGTCACTGGGGCCACTAGGAGAGGCCTCTCAAAATAGGGATTAGGGAGGAGCAGAGGCTCAACGGATGGCAAAAGGCGAGCTTTGAGGGCAGGTGGTGGAAGGTTGTGCTGCCCTGGCTGGTGGTGCACGCTGACTAACTGGCGTAGAGACCTTAGGTGCACAGGGATGAGGTGATCATGTTTGAGCTGCACCTCAGGCGCTGGTCTCAGGATGGTAACCAGCATAGGAGGGGCCATAAGGATCATTAGGGACTCCTTTAGCTGAGCTATGATTTGAGAGTCCTCCATTATTGAAGCCTCTGCATTATGAACATCTGAAAACTCTAGCAAAGCCTCTCAAATATTACGGACAGTCTGAAAATGGCGCTTCATAGAAATGATATACCTCGCCAGTGGAGAGTGAGAAGCCAAGCTAGTCAAAATTGCAGCAACAGTGTCGTCCAGAGTTATTATCTTTGAGGTTAGCAAAGATTGGGTCTCTAGGTAGAACCGCTCATTAAAAGTAATAATTGATTCCCCTTTTCTCAGACTAAGGCACAAAAAGGCCCGTTTATTTCAATGTAAGCTCCGCCTTGAACAAAACTTTTCAGTAAGTGCTTCTTTAACTTCCTCCAAGGTACTAAGGATTCCCATATGAGGAACCATTTCCTCATTAGCCATGTGACTCAAGCAAGGAAGAATGCACTGAATCTTTTAGCGATTAGTTGTACCATCCATGGCAGATTCATAAACATACAAAAATGAGGCAATACTGCCTTCAACCTGGGTAAATTAATTCTTAAAGGGGGTTAAAAAGGGAAACAATTAGTCCCAGTGGGAGCATGGACAGCAGTAGTAGCTCCATGAAAAGCTGGAGAGGGATGCTGTTTAATCTTATTAAGATGGGATTAAGCGTTGACTAACTGTTGTTCCAACGCAGCTAACCTTGTTTCAGCGTTAGTGAGGAAATGGGAAAGGGGGTTTAGCTAAATATTTATTATTTTAAAGAGAGGAGTGTGGTGTACAAGGCCCCGTTAGTGAGCACCATTTGATGAAGTCCTAGCAAGTTATTTGCTCACTAGTGCTGTTTGGGAATAAAATTTTAACAAAAAAGCTGTTGCTTGGGTGTTAAAAATCACAACTGCTAACTTATGCTTTTAGGTACCTTTAAATACAGATTTATATAATTTCAATATTATAAATGGGAATACTAATAACAGCACTTAGGCTCAGTAAAACAAGTGATACTTTATTATTTCGCGCCTACCAGTAATTAGAAACTTGTAGGCTAACAGTGGGGTAGGCAAGAGTTTATAATAAGCAGGGGTAAACTTGAATTAATTATATAGCATTTTAGAATATCAATTTTGATTCTTAAATCCTTTCATTTCATTATAGGGCTTATTTTTAGATACCAAGTTCAGAGGAGAAAGGATGAACCATGATGTAGCATTTTAGTAAAATCTCCAATCAGATACCTTGAAAATATTTGCACCTCTTGGAACCTACCTCAAATCTATAAAAGGAGGTGGTATTTCAATTGATTTTATTGTCAAGAAACTCCCAGTTCCTGATTGCCATCTTGCCTTCAGTTTGGTATTGACTTTTGATGTCAAGAGATTACCCAACACAAGGTTGGACAGTCAGATCTTTAAACTAAGGAAACTCAGGATTATAAAAAAAGATGAAATAAGTAAGTGAAGTAGAGAACCCTGGTTATAAACTTATTTATAAATTTTCATTTAAATTTGTCACCCTTGAGCAGTCCCTGACAGTTAGGCGCCATGATCATCCATAAGTAAAGGGAAGGGTGGCCTTAGAGTCACAGGAATGCTCCAGCTTGGTTGGAAACTCAAGAAGAAGAATTCTAAACAAAATTAAATTGTGCAGGCCCAACTTTTAAAGTTAATTCAAGGGCCTTTCCCAAGCTCACCCAAGCTACAAAATCTTTATTTAGTAATTGGCTCAGTATTCAGAAAATTTGAACTCAAACTGAAATTTAACGATCAATTGAACTGATCATTAAATCACCCCCCACTAAAGAAGGCCCATTCCCAAAAAGGGGCCCTTTAAGCGGGAGACTGCCACCATGAGGGCTTCCTTGGGCGAGTTACCTTGAGCCCCAGGTAAATTAGCCCAGAGAAATTCTGGGCTCCACATAGGAAAAGAAAAAAAGCAAGAGCGAATTGGAACTGGGTTGCCAGAATCAGCTAACTGGTTTGAGGAAGATGCCCAGCACTTGGCTGTGGTGCGCCCACCTCCCACGCTCCAGTTGGCAATGGTCTTCCCATCCTGACTAGGAAGGCACTTTCTAAATGAAGCGCTGGAGGAGCATGCAATCCAGCATGGCTAGATGGCCATCCTCTTTCAGAGTAGACTGTCCACTGATGAGAGATCCCTGCTGGGTCAGGTTCCCTTGGTGACAACTGAATCTTTGGTGAGTGGCAGGCCCCACCAGGATTTTCGCACTGCTAATCATTTCAGGTCCATGGTTAGCCATCATTCAGGGCTCCCGTTGGTGCTGGTTATCAACAACTGTGCCCTAAAATGACCACTGAGGCTATCTGAACTGGAGATTGGTAGTATGCAGAATACACATTGTGGTTAGGAATTATGTCACATCTGGAAATTCCCAGTTTCCAATCACTTCTTGCCTTCAGTCTGGCATTGACTCTCGATTTAAGAGATTTTACAGCAAAAGATTGGATAATTAAACTTTAAACTAGGGAACCTCAGAACGTGGAAAGTGATGAAATAGGTAAGCGCGGTAGCAAACCCTGAATAAAACTTACTTTATTTATTACCAAATAAAAATGCCATTCTTGAGCAAATACTGACAGTTAGGCACCACAATCAGCCATAAGACAAGGTAAGGGTGGCCTGAGAGCCACAAGAGTTCCCCAACTCAGGGGGAAACTTCAGAGGAAAAATTCAAATGAGGTTTGTAGTTGTGTGGGCTTGATCTTTTAAGGTCGCTCTTTCAGGGCCTCTCCCAAACTTGACCAAACTACAAAATCTTCTAAACAAATAGGCTCAAGATTTTGGAAAAGCCAAACCCAAACTGAAATGTAACAATTTATTGAAACTGATTGTTACATCACCCCGCTAAAGAAGGGCTCCTCCTCAAAAAGGGGTCTACAGTGGGAGATTGCCACCACAAGGGCTTCTGGGGCTAATTACCTCAAGCCCTAGGAAAATTAGGCCAGAGAAATTGTGGGCACCTCAATGGAAAAAGCAAACAGTGAGGGAGAATCAAAACTGGGTTGCTGGAATCAGACCACTTGGCACAAGGAAGAAAGCCCAGCACTTGTATTTGGTGCTCCCCCTCTATGATCCAGTTAGCAATAGTCTTCCAAGCCTGACCAGGAAGGCGCTTTCTCCAACTGAAGCGCAGGAGGGGCGCGCAGTCCATCAGGCTGGATGGCCATCCCCTTTCCAGATGGACTGTTTGCTGGTGAGGGAGCCCTGATGGGACAAGTCCCTAATTCCAACCAAATTCTTGGTGAGTGGGAGTGTCATGGAAACGGCAGAAGAGGTTTAGACTGACCTGCCAGTTGGGATGCTTGAGCACCCAAAAAGCAAGCCAGAATGCCAGAGGCATTGCTGACTGAATGACTTGATATGGAGCCTGGAATTGTGAAACCATAAAGTGATGGTGCAACAACAAGGTGAGGAGGATCCTGATGACAAACCACACTGAACCCATTCCCAACCTAGTGGGTCTAGCTACAGGGGGTGGAATTACTGTGATAGGTTCGACGAGATCCTTGGCATATGAGGCCATCTCAACAGGGGTGGTAAGGAGATAGATTCTTTCTTGAAATTGATGGACATAAGGCCATAAGATCCCCGTGTATTGCTGGAAGTTTGTGATAATGGGGTTGTAGAGCCAAAAATATTGGACTCGCTGAACCCAATTGACAATGGAGGGGGCCATAGTGACCAAAAGAACTGGTAAAGCCCATCTGGAGTGCGGGCTGATGGGCAACCAGGGAAATGCCATCTAGGATGCAGTCAGAAAGGGAAATAAAAATTTGGTTTTTGGTAAAATTTTTTATTTGGAAAGAAAAGTAAGAAAATTGACCAACAGTTTTCTCAGTGCCATGCAACTTATTAAATAGTGGTCGATTAGGTAGTGACAGGACAGGATCAGGTCCAACAATTTCGACCTAACTGGCGAATTGTTTGGGAATGGATGGGTTTGTTCTTTGGGAACTGACATCACAAAATTTGGTGGTGGGCTGAGTCTTTGTCAGTTTGACCTCAAATGTCCAAACTGGGGCTTGACTACGTTTCTGACAGTTAGCATGACGGCGTTTGGCCTGAAAAGTGACAGGAATCCCCCAAGGCACACCCATATAGGGACAGGTCCATTTGGTTGGGAACGGGTTTGGGATGGCCAACCTGCCCATGCTCGGTCATTCAACCATTTGTTCAGTAAATGGCAGCACTTTGGCTGCAACACCCAAATTACTATCAGAGGGCTTTGAACCCTTGTCGATGATGCCTGATATTTGTTCTACTGGTTTAGTGATCAGATTGGAGCTGTCAGGCGATCCAGCCAATATCTCATTCTTCATGCTTTTACAGCCATTCGAATTTTGGCCATCAGCCAGATTACCACTTGAATTAGATATGACCAATTTTAATTCGGCAATCTTGGCATAATTTCACTAATTCCCTGCAACAGTTCTGCTGAGGTGAGTGTGGGTCCTGGGGTGGGATCCGAAGTGGAAGGGCTGTCACCCATTGCTCTTCAACTACATGAGCAAGATCGCCCTGAGTGATGAGGGGTACCACCATCCTCTTTGGTGTTTTTTTATTCAGGAATAGAAAGATGACCTGATCAAGAGCCAAAAGACTTTCCCCAAGACTTACATTACCCTTTCATTTTTCTAAAGGAATGGCACCCCCACCAGGAAACTGCGCCAGAGCCACATTCTTGTGTGCTTTAGGTAACTTGATAGCCATAATTGTCACGATAACTGAAAAGGGTGGGATCCTTGGGGTGGGATGCGTGGAAAGCTTCGACCAGGGCCATACAATTCGCACAAATGCGCGCTTTGACCCAACTATTTTTGTAAGCCGGGTATCCTTTTCAGGCCACAAGATATTGGACTGAACGTCGCGACTTCTGAGATGCCAGTATGGCCTCTACCTCGGCTTCTTCCCCATCATTGATGACAATTGGTTTCAGGTCCATGGGAATTGTACCCTTGAAGGGCGACAGCTGGGAAACATGGAAAACTGGGTGCTGCTTCCAATGCGTGGGAAGCTTCAGATGGAACGCCCCATTGCCCAATACCTCCTCCACTAAATGAGGACCCAAACGCTTACTGGCGAACTTGCGGGAAGGGGTTTGAATTCACAAATGGCGGTTATCAAGCATGACATTGGAACCCACCATAAAGTCATGACCCAGAAGGCGCTTACAATCCTTGAATCACTTATAGTCGTTGATGGCTTTAGTGAAGTATTCCCGCACTAAAGCTTGAGTTGATTAAATATGGGCAGCATGATCTGCGGCAGCTTAAACCAAAAGTCACAAGCATGATCCAACTAAAAAATGATGGGTTATAACCCAACGTTGCTTCATAAGGGGAAAACCCCGTAGATGCATGGATCCCATTAATGTACACAAATTGAGTGAGAGGCAAGTCACCAGCCCAAGTATCCTATGCTGCTACAGCATATCAACGCAGGTACTGTTTGAGAACTTGATTAACCCGATCAGTATGATTGTTGGACTGGGGGTGATACGCTGTGGATTGACAGGGGGTTATCTTCAGGATTGATAGGAGTTCACATTAAAACCGCGCAATAAACTGAGTATCCCGGTCACTAACAATTTTCTGGGGAAGACCGAACATCAAAAAAACATGTCATACAAAAAGATGGGCAGTTTCTTCCAATGTAATTGTGGAAGTGCAAGGGATAAAAAGAGAAAATTTCATAAAGCAATCCACCACTAACATCACCGCTGTGAACCCATTAGAACAGGGGAGATTAAAAATAAAATTTACAGACACTGAGGTCCATGGACCTTCCTCCTGTTGTAAGGGGTGCAGGAGGCCATTCTTTCTGGAGCGATCTGACTTAGCCTAGCGCAAATAACACAATAAGCAATCCAAGCTGGGACCTCTTTGGTCAGTCCTGCCCAATTAAAGGTTCTCTTGATCAGATTGATGCATTTCTTGTTACCGGGGTGTCTGACCATGGGGGAATCATGGTCTGCACAGAATACTTCTGGGCGGAAGGAGGGGGGAACCCAAACGCGAGAATGTGAATAAATGAGCCCCTCTTCTAAGGAGTATAGGGATTGTTTGGGACTTGAGTGAGCCAACTGCTCAACCAACTCCACGCCCTCAGGGCAGGCCGTTTGACTGGCTAACACCCGAGCCAATAACAGAACGTCAGGAGCCAACACAGCAGAGGAAACAATGGGGGGAACGATTGACAGAATCTGAGTGGCAGGAATCATGGTAACGAGATCCACTTCCTCAGGTTCTGAGGGACGATGAGTGGGACTACAGCTTAGGGATTGGGAAGGACTTTGAGCGCACCTTTAACAAATTCATATTTAAAATTTAAACTGCACAGATCCTGATAGGTTTGGGCCTGCCAGTGCACCAATTTTTGGGGTTTGTGGAAATACAAGAGAGCCTAGTGATCCATGTGAACTGTTAGCTCATGACGAGCACCTTGCAACAGGTACCACCAATGAGTTAATGCCCATGCAACAGCAGCCAGTTTCTTGTCATAAATGGCCCAAGACTGCTCCATAGCTGTGAATTTTGGGAGAAATAAATGATTGGATGTTCAAGACCATCGTGGTCCTGAAGCAGCACCACGCCCACTGCTACCAACAAAGCATTGCATGCAATGATATACAGTTTGGTGGGATCAGCATGTTTCAAAATGGGAGGAGACACAAACACCTCCTTGATCGATTCAAATGCCTGCTGGCATTTGGGGGTCTAACAAAACGGTACATTTTTTCCCAGTAAGGGGATGGAGCGGGGCAGCCAACTGGGAAAGTGTGGGGGAATTTTTTTTAAAAAATAATAGTTCCTAAGAAACTCCGAAGTTGCTTCTGTGTAGTCAGAGTTAGCCATTCTCAGATCACATCTAATTTGTTGGGAGGGATAGTGAAACCTTCTTTAAGAACCAGGTTTCCAAGAAATGTGACCTCTTCCTTATAAAACTCACACTTGGAAGCTTTAAAGACAGCCCTGCTTTATGCAAAGCGACCACCACTGCTTCTAAGTCAGTAGCATGTTGTTTGGGAGTAGGGAATGAACTAGGATATCATTGATGTATGCAATAGCACAAGAGAACTGGAGACCCCTAACGCATTGTCAATCATCCATTGAAAGGTAGTGGGAGCATTTTTCATCCCAAAGGGCATTACACAAAATTAAAAATGCCTCACTTTGTTCAGATTGTGGTCAACCATTCCTGTCCTTCCAATACCCAAATTTGGTTGAAAGCGTTCACCAGATCCAGTTTTGAGAACACATGGGATTTGGAGATTGCCTAGCTAATTGTCTGCTCCAGAGGCAATGGGTAGGGATCTGTAACTGTTATTTTGTTCAAGTGACCGTAATCCATGCAAGGACGGAGTGATCCATCCGATTTTCTTGCAAAGACAATAGGGAGGCGACGGGTGAAGTTTCCTTGAACAATCAACCTTTTTTCAACATATTGTCCAACCAGGTATCGAGTGCAACCTCTTCCTCCGCTGTATGGGGATACAATGGGCAGTTGATGTTCACCAACTCCACAGTTGTCCAAAATCCACAATCGTACCTAGTATGCTTCAGCAGGTGATCCACCTTTTCCATGTCAAAGATTCTCCAATATTGCATTAAGCTTTTGGGAAAATTGGCCAGAATGCCCGCGTAAGTAACTATGGTAGTGATAGAGCTGGTCCCTTGTATATTCTTGAGGGTGTTGATCAAAGGAACTCTCCCTCTCTGAATCATCATTGGTGAACGACAACATATTAGACTCTAAATGAATCTTCACATGTTGTTGGCGCTACCATCCCACACTTAAGATCACCGGGAACACCAAGTTTGGCGTGGCCAAAAAATGATCGCAGAAGTTATACTGGTGGATTGAGAAGTGTATTGGTCAGCGAACAACATATGAAGACTGGTAAGCAGAAGAGGCCACCATTACTGAGGAGCCCACATCCATTTCCAGTTTTAATTGTTGTGCCAACTCAACACTCATGAAGTTCCCCGCTGCTCCAGTATCCACCAGAGCTTCAAAGGAGACATGATGCGGACCAATACTGATTTTCATAGGTACAAGGATATAAGCAGAATTCTGTTTATTGGAAGATTCGACCAACTCATGGACAACTGAAGAAATAATGGGTATATCAGGGGCAGGGTCAGGGTTCTTAGCTGGGGCGAAAATTGGAAGTACGAGGGTGGGGAAATGAATCCTCCATCTGGGCTTGAACAGAATCATTACTAGTTAACTCTGGAAATGCCAACTCAGACTCAGTGGTTATGGCAGGGTTGGGACCCACGTCAACTTCTAATTCAGTGACAGGCGCATCATCTAAATCTTCGTTGGGAAAACCTATCATAAAAATCCCTTCTGATACTGGGAAACGTGGCGAGGCAAATCTTTTATAGTAGTTGCGGTAACACATACCTGATTTACTGATCCTTGGATGGTAGACCAGGTCACATGATGAGTGTAAACTGAATCCAAACTCGCTCTAAAGACTGCCTGAAGCATATCAATAGATAGACCTGACATGGGAGCCAGCTCACGAAAGGTAGAAATCAAAGAAGCCAAACTAGGGGCTTTGGCCATGGCAAGGAGCAGTCTGAATAAGTGGTCTAATTGGGATACAAGGGGTTTCAAGGCGGCCGATACAACAACCATCAGGGGGTGGAGTCTCCTTTTTGTGATTAAGAACCCAAAAGACTTCTAACCCAATGGCGGGAATCCCCATCCATGGCGTCTAACAACGCGAGCCCTTGTTGGGCATGAGATACCACAGAAGCGTTATTGAGTGCGATTGTTGTACGCATTTGCACTTTGGCGAGTGCATTGAGAACCTGATTGGCGATCTCTTGGGAGGGGATACTTGATCTTTTTTTCAAGCCGGAGGAAGTAAAAGGAGATGCAATCTGCACATCTTGGGTGGCTTGAAGAAGGCTTCCCAAAATAGAGTGGATGCTTCTCCCAAAGTCAGAAAGTGACTAAACAAACAACAAACAGCACACAACTGATTGCAAGTTCATCTGAGAGAGTAACCACTGCGGCGCCCAGTTCAAAAACCAAGGCAGAAGTGGCTGGAAATAATGGTTGGTTGATTATGTCATGGAAATGGCAGAAGGAGTTTAGACTGACCTGCCAGTTGGGATGCGTGAGCACCCAAAAAGCAAGCCAGAATGCCAGAGGCATTGCCAACAGAATGACTTGATATGAAGCCAGGAAATGTAAAAACACAAAGTGGTGGTGCAACAACAAGGTGAGGAGGATCCCTGACGACGAACCACACTGAACCCATTCCCAACCCAATGGGTCTAGCTACAGGGGGTGGAATTACTATGATAGGTTTGACGAGATCCTTGGCATATGAGGCCATCTCAACGGGGGTGGCAAGGAGATGAATTCTTTCTTGCAATTGATGAACATAAGGCCATAAGATCCCCTTGTATTGCTGCTGGAAGTTTGTGAAAATGGGGTTGTAGAGCTAAAAATATTGTACTCACTGAACCCAATTGATGATGGAGGGGGCCATAGTGACCAAAAGAACTGGTAAAGCCCATCCAGAGTGCGGGCTGATGGGCCACCAGGGAAATGCCATCTGAGATGTGGTTGGAAAGGGAAATAAAAATTTGTTTTTTTTGTAAAATTTTTTTATTTGGAAAGAAAAGTAAGAAAATTGATGAACAATTTTCTCAGTGCCATGCAACTGATTAAATAGTGGTCAATTGGATAGTGACTGGATGGGATTGGGCCCCACAATTTCAACCTAACTGGCGAATTGTTTGGGAATGGATGGGTTTATTCTTTGGGAACTGATATCACAAAATTTGGCGGCAGGCCGAGTCTCTGTTGGTTCAACCTCAAATTTCCAAACTGGGGCTTGACTACATTTTCGATGGTTAGCATGATGGCATATGGCCTGAAAAGTGACAGGAATCCCCCAAGGCCACCCCATATAGGGATGGGTCCATTTAGTTGGGTCTGAGTTCAGGATGGCCAACCCACCCACGCTCAGTCATTCAACCATTCATTTGGTCAACTGGCAGCACATTGGCTGCAACACCCAAATTACTATCAGAGGGCTTTGAACCCTTGTTGATGACGCCCAAATTTGTTCTACTGGTTTAGTGATTGAATTGGAGACGTCAGGTGATCCAGCCAATATCTCATTCTTCATGCTTTTACAGCCATTTGAATTTTGGCCATCAGCCAGATTACCACTCAAATTAAATCTAACCGATTACAATTTGGCAATCTCAGCACAGATTTCACTAATTCCCCACGACAGTTCTGCTGAGGTGAGTGTGGGTACTGGGGGTGGGATCCGAAGTGTAAGGGCTGTCACCCATCGCTCACCTACTATGTAAGCGAGATTGCCCTGAGTGATGAGGGGTACTGCCATCCTCTTTGGTGTCTTTTTATTCAGGAACGGAAAGATGACCCAATCAAGAGTTAAAGGATGTTCCCCAAGACTTACAGGGAGGCCCCACCAGTGATTTTCATGCTTCTAATCACCTCAAGTCCAGGGTTGGCCATCATTCACTGGCTATCACAAGTTCTGGTTACTCAACAACTGGGACCTAATGTTACCACTGAGAACATTCAAACTGGGGATTGGTGGTGTGCAGAATGCAAACTGTAATTTGGAATTAAGTCACAGTTGGGAAACTCCCAGGCCCTGATCAACATCTTGCCTTCTCTTCAGCGTCAACCCTTGACGCCAAGTTATTATCCAACATGAGGTTGGACACTTAAATGTATAAACTAGGAAAACTTAAAATGAGGAAAAATGATGAAATAGGTAAGCGAGGTAGCAAAACCATATTTTAGCCTTATTTTACTTACAATTAAATAAAAACGCCACTCTTGAGCAAATCCCAACAGTTAGGCGCCACAATCATCCATAAAACAAGGTAAGGTTGGCCTGAGAGCCACAGGAGTACCCAGCTCAAGGTTAAACTCCAGAAAAAGTTTTAAATAAATTTTGGATTTTAAAGGATTGAACTTTAAGGTTGCCCTTTCAGGTCCTCGCCCAAACCTGCCCAAACTACAAATCCTTTCAACAAATCAGCTCTGGGTTTAGGAAATCAAAAATTGAGCAAATTTGTACTGGTTGCTTAAAACCAATCATTATAGTAGGTCAGAACACTAATTTTGCAATAAGAAATTGGGCAGACATCCAGGGACGTTGGCCTATTCCGTTGGAAGTTCAACTGAGCTGAATAACATCAGGCCATCTGTTTGGACGAAAATTATCAATAGAAGGATTTTTATAGTCAAAATTATTATAATGATATCTAGGTGGAAGCGCAACATTAACAAGAGTAAACTCAGCCTACTCTCCACAGGGACATTTGTACCAACTAGTCAAACGTCCAATTGTCCAACAACAGGGTAGGGACCAAGTGAGGGTGGAGGTCCTGCTGGTAGCCTCTGGCCAGAACACCTCCCTACAAATTACCCTGATCTTATTCACAAGGGGAGAAGAAGAAAAGGGGTGCAAAGTAGGGGGATTTTGATGTTAAAGCAATTACACAATCTATTTCAACAACATGGGCCAAATCACCCAGTAGAACCAAGGGATCCACAGTTGCCTTAGGTTTCTTCTTTCCTCAATAAGGGTACTTCCCACTGTTATGGAAACAGAAAGATAAATTTAGACTGGAATGCCAGTTTAAGTGCCAAAACACCCAAATAGCGAGTCCAAATGCCAGAGGCACTACTGAATAAACAACTGTTGATATAATGGGAACGAATATTGCCAACAAGCACACATGGGCCATAGCTGTGAATATGAACCTAGCAACGAACCAGGCAAACACAGCCCAGGGGCCTGTGGGTTTTTTTTAAAATAATGGAGTCAGGAAGATGGTTTTAATTTCGTCATAATAAAAACTGGAATTGGGAAATGGTATTTTTATCAAAATGTAAAATTAGAAAAATCAACTGTCAATTTCTTCAGTGTGCTACAACTGATTAAATAGACAATTAAATTTAAGGAATAGCTTAGAAAAGCTCAGGATTGGGACTCACAAGGTTTGACCTAACCTGTCAAACTTCAAGGGAGGGATAATGTCACGATTCTGATATGACTGGGTGGTAAGCCCTAAGACGTTATGGCAGAATGGATGGAATCCGCCAAGTTTGATAAGATTTATGATTATTTGAGCGCCTAAAATGAGGCAATATTGGGTTGTTGGGAAATCGCCTCAAATTAGGCGATCTTGAAATTAATGAAGAATTGACAGAACCGATGGTATATGACGAATTGAATTACTAAGCCATGAGAGTGGTATCATCCAAAGTCACTAAAATATAAGCAAGATGAGATGATTGAGAAGGTAGAATGTTAATAGTTTAGAGTGAGCAAAACAGCAAGGATCTGCTGTATTTATTATATTATATAAATATAGTGTAGTGGGAGAAAGTGCTCCATATTTATCAAATAAGTTTACTCTGTTGTTTCAAGGACAACAATCATCATATTGTTGGTCCTAATGCTCAGTGAGCCAAACCCTGTGCAAAAACCTTTAAGGCATATCTCAAAATTTCCGCCAATTTTATAACAGTGGTGCTCACTACAGGGGCCCAACTATTAATCAAAAAAACTAATAAAAGTTCCTCATTTGCTGGTCATGTCATAACAGGCTCGCTTTGACAAAGAATCATCCTGAGACACCGCAACTGTTTAATATGCAGAACTCAAGCTTGCTTTGGACGCTGTGCTTAAATGGAATAAGGAGTTTCTGCAAGAATGTTGTATTGATAAGCTGCCTCCATTTGATAGCAATGGAAACATCTATGGATTCTTTAAGCGATTTGAGATATGAAGTAGAAGGAGCTTCAGATCAACGTAAAGCCAAATTAATTATGTCCACCCTGGACGTTGGAAGCGCCAACCAAGTTAATTTCTATCTTCTAACAGTTCTGTTACCTATCAAAAAGTGAAGGATACTGTGCTATGGTTGTTTGGAGGAGCTTCAAAAATGGCGTAGAAAAAGGCTGAGTTTCTAACCATTAGTTTTCAACATAATGAGACCTTCACTGCATTTGCTGATTGATTTACAGCAGAAGCCCATGTGCTGGTTGGTGCAGCAATTTTAGCTGAATCTGATATAAGCATAGCATTAACCTTTACTGTGAAACCATACCGTGAGCTTTTTTATGCCATGGCTCCATATTTAGAGTTTGACGTACCTTTGCTTAAACTTATTCAAATTCTACGCCGACTATCTGCTACCTTCCCTACACCCAATATAGATCAGAAACCAATCGCCTCCGCTGTCAGCCATGTTTATTTGAAGGAATCATCCCTCCCTGTTCAGCGCCTAGTTGGTATTCCCTGGTCTTATTATCATCACAAGCCTCGCTTTTAATCTAGTTGCCATCAGTAGTTCACCTATCAGGAGGGTTTTGGTTACACTGTTAAAGTCCAGCCCAACTTTTGAGGGTGGCCCATTTTACAACTATCAAGGACGCAGGTCTTATGGGGTCAATTGCTTTTTGTGCAGTTGCTCTGGGCACCTTGCTAGAAGTTGTCACAATTGTCATGTCCAGTACCTACCGTGGAAGCAGTACAATCAGGGAAAAGTCAGAGCGGAGTAAAGATGGGACTCTCTACCTCCACTATTCTGACTCAAAATGTCCCACCGGAACCTATCCCTGCACATTTAGTGGAAGTTCCTCAGTATGATGACGCCTTTATATATCAGCAGCCGGTTGGAGGGGTAAATGTGCTGACATGAACGCAATTCATGGACATGGAGGAAGCAGGCTCCCAGGAGCAACCAAAGCCTTATTCTTGTCAAATGTTCGATCACTTGTCTAAAAATGAACCAGATCCATTAGCTGATGCGCTTCTCTCAAAAGGGGTAAACGCGGCCCTCCCTATGGATGTTATTGTTAAAGAATACCCTAAAGTTGGGGAGGGAATTTTGAGCATTCTTGGGAAAAGAGATCCGTTAAATTTCCATGTTTTAGACAATCAGAAGGCATCTTACTCTGAGTGTACTTACTGTGACACTGTTGGAGCGAAGGCCCAAGTTCACGCAATAATTGATATGGGTTCCCAAATCAACAAAGTGCTACAAAGTTGGTAGCAAAGTTGGCATTAAAGCCTAAAGTGGAGCATCATATGGTGTATGGGACTGCAGGCGCTGAAAGCACAGCTCTTAAAGAGCGTACAGTGCGCTACCCTTGCAGTTTGGGTCGATTGTCATTGTAGCCCCAGCTATAGTGTTACCAAACAATATCTATGACCTGTTAATTAGAACCGCTTTTATGCGCCACTTTGGGGCTGTTGTTGATATGACAGAGGAGAAATTTGAAATTTTGGGGCAGAGGATCCCAATATACTTCACTTCTAGCGGAATGCTAAAGGATCCAGTACACATGAGTCACATTAACCTTGCATATGGTGATGGGGTGGTTTTGGTTCACTATCATCAACTAAAGAGCAAGTCCCGGGCCCTTCCCCATCAAATTTATGAATATCATGGGCTACCGCATAAAGCTGCTGGCCAAATATCTATTCCCTCTGGACACCAAGTAATCATAAACACCGAGTTAGAGGTGGAAGTGCCTGCTGGGCTATATGGGGAGGTCATTGGGCCCTATAAGCAATCACAGCTCAAGCCCCACATGGCCCCTGGTATTATACTTCCAGGGCATGGAGAGATCAAGGCCTTGGTAGCAAATATTCAGGATAAAACAATTAAAATCCGCCGACACCAAATAATTGCATATTTACATTTCATTCCAGTTGAAGAGGTCCTCCAGGTTCATGAGTTTGGTTCATTGGATGAATTTGGTATGCTCATTGAATCACAGCTTCGCGTAATGGTGGTTGTACTGTGTAAAAATTTAATGGGGCTAACAGAAGACCATAGTTGATCAAGTGGAAGCCCTATTTCAAAAATACAAAGACATCTTTGCTATTGATGATCAGGATTTAGGGTGCACATGAGGAGTGATCCATTGAGTGGACACTAAGGATCATCCCCCCATCAGATCTCGGCCAATCCGCCAATCTAGAGCAGCAGAAGAAGTTGCCACAGAAGAAATTGATAAACTGTTGGAGCAAGGAATGCTTAAACCATTGATGAGCTCATGGGCTTCCCCTATCCTAATTGTTAAAAAGAAGGATGGTACCAACTGGGTAGTAATAGACTACCACAAGCTCAACATCATTACAAAAAAGGACTCATACCCCTTGCCAAAAATTGATGATGCGTTGGACCAGTTGGGACCTGCTCGTTACTTTTTGCCACAATGGATTTGATATATGGCTATTGGCAGATCAAGTTACCTGTGGCGGAACAGGAGAAATGCGCCATTATTACATCAAAAGGGCTTTTTCAACCAACACGTATGCCACAGGGTTTATGTAATGCCCCAGCTACATTCCAACGGGCGATGGACACTATACTTGGAAACTTGAAGCTTTCATGCGTTCTTATATACCTTGATGATATCAACACTTTCTCCTGAACATTTTCTGAGCACCTTAATCTTTGCAATATGTATTCCGCCAGTTTACAGAGGCCAACATCAAATTAAGGCCCCAAAATTGACACTTTTTCATGGATCAGTTAGAGTACCTCGGGTTTGTGGTTGATGCAAGGGGCTGCAGCTCCAACCAGCCAAGGTAGAGGCCATCTGGAAGATGACTACACCATACAGTAAGCGAGATGTACAAGTATTTTTAGGATTAGTCAGATACTATCGCCACTTTATACCTAACTTTAATTTGTATTGGAGGTCCGCTGTTTGAGTTATAAAAAAAGGACTCCACGTTTGAATGGACGGAACAATGTCAACGCTCCTTTGATGCACTCTGAACAGCGTTTATCAGTGCTATAGTGCTATGCTACCCAAATTTCTAAAAGGAATTTATTGTATAGATGGATGCATCTCTTTCCGCTTTGGGGGCAGTTCTGTCCCAAAAAGATAATGAAGGGGAGGAGCACCCAGTGTCATATTGCAGCCAAAGCCTGAAGAGACATATACATAATAATAATGTGACTGAGCGGGAGTTCTTAGCGGTAATCTATGCTCAAAAGCAATTCAGAGTATATTTGCATTGTGTAAAGTTTAAAGTTGTAATGGATGACGCCTCATTACACTGGTTGCAGAACCTTAAGGAGCCTGAGGGCTGTCTATCCCGATGGGCCCTTAAACTACAGGCATACAACTTTGAGATCCTTCACTGACCAGGAGCAAAACATCAGAATGCTGATTGCTTGTCGAGGCTACCAACTATTGCAGTTATGGCAGATCTGAGTGATATTATATATGACAAGATGCTCAGCGGAAGGTATGATGATGAGCCGCCACAAGTCATTAAAGCTTTGAATGAAATGCGATCCAATACTTTCCAGTGGAATAGTGACTTGTACAAGCAGGTCAGCAAATCAACAGTAAATTTTCCATGACCCTCAGTGCGGCCTGATATTATCATGAGTGCACATAGGGCAGTTGGGCATGGTGGTGTGTGCAAGAAGTTGGAATTATTGCAGCCTCAGTATTACAGGGAAAGTATGGACTTAGATGTGCTTGATACTATTCCTCCTGCCATCAGTTCCAAGTGGAAAAGCCGTTTTTCCAGAAGACCTAATACTATATAGTGAAGCTGCACTTTGCTTAGCATATGGTTTTCCTTGATGTCGTTGGTCCTCTGCCAATGGAACTAACTGGTCCAAGTAAATTTTTGTGCAATTGACCACTTAACCCGGTGCGTTGAAGCAAGGGCAATATGAGACTTAAGGGCGGTCACAGTGGCCAAATTCATAATGGAATGTTTTATTCAGCGGCATGGCTACCCTCAGTTCTTATTTATTGATAATGGAACTAACTTCACTTCCCACATCCTCCCAAAGCTTAAAGAGCTAATGGCCATCTGAGGAGTTTTGACAACACTTTACCTCCCCAATCTAATGGAATGATTGAGCGGGTCAATAGTACCTTAGTGAACATACTCCATAAACTAGTAGCTGATCGACCCTCAGATTGGAGTTCCCTTTCGTCCACCGCCACTTTCGCCTATAATATCAGTTATCACTCCGCCACAGGGAAGAGTCCCTTCCAATTACTATATGGATGACACCCTGCCCTTATGGTGCTGCTATACTACTGTGTATAAGATACTGGTAGAATGGATCCTCAACGTTATTTTGATGACTCTAGATGACATATTAATCAAATTTCAAACTGAAGCATACTCGTTTAGTTTAGCTAAGAAGAATTAAGACTCAAGCTGCTGATCAGGTACGGCATAGTGTTAAACCAGTTCAAAGATGCTGACATGGTTCTATTCCATGATCAACACAGTTTTGGGTGGAAGCATAAGTTGGCCAGTATTTGTATTAGCCGTTTGAAGTTATTGAGAAGATGGGTATGGATGCATATACTATCAAGGACCCTGAAAGTGGTCATATCATCAACAGAGTAATTTGCAAGTTACTCCAGGAATATCAGCAAAAGGAGCCTGATTGAGCAGTCAAAGGGGGGTAATGTCGCAATTCTGATATGACTGGACAATAAGCTCCAAGACATTATGGCAGAATGGATAGAATCCGCCAAGTTTAAATATGAGTTATGATTATTTATGCACCTCAAAATGAGGCAATATTGGGTTGTTGCAAAATAGCCTTGAATTAGGCTATCATGAAATTAACAAATGAAGAATTGATGGAACCAATGGTATATGGCGAATTTAATTACTAAGCCATGAAAGTGGTATCATCCAAAGTCGCTATGATATAAGTGAGATGAGATGATTGAGAAGTGAGGTTGTTAATAGTTTAGAGTGAGCAGAACAGTAAGGATCTGCTATATTTATTATATTAAATAAAATAGTGTAGTGGGAGAAAGTGCTCCATATTTTTAAATAAGTTTACTCTGTTGTATCAAGGACAACAATCATCATATTGTTGGTCCTATTGCTCAGTGGGCCAAACCCTGTGCAAAACCTTTACAGCGTATCTCAACGATTCCTCCAATTTTATAACAGAGAACAAAAACAAACCTTATTTAAATAGACATTGAAAGAGTTGGTGGTGGCTGAGTCACTGCCAATTTGGCCTAAGATGCCTGAATTGTGGCTTTACCACTTTTTTGATGATTAGTGTGATGGCATCTCACCCAACGGGCAAAATGAACCTCCCAGGGCCACCCCGCATAGTGGCATTACAAAGAGGTTGGGAATTGGTTCAGGATACCCAACCCACCTGCACCAGGTCACTTTGGCGTCCATTTGACCAAAAGAGATTTTTCAAGCAATGATCCTGATATGAGAGGGGAGGGTTACAAGTTGACAGCAACTTTCAATGATGGCCTGATGCCATCAGCAAATTTTGTCAAAGATCTGACATTAGGCATATTTGTCTTGGAATGTAAAAGTCCGTCAGGCTTTGTTTCTGAAGTTTTGGAGGCAGATTTTGAATCAACAACAACATATTTCAGTGACCCTATGTCATTGGTGAGTTTTGCTGGGGATTGTATCTGGGACATATTCTTTTTGGAAGTTACACGCTCATTGGTCTCTGTTTCTAATGTTTTTGAAGCTGGTTTGAAACTGACAACATCATTTCTTAGTGGCTTGATGCCGCTGATGAGTGTGGCTGAAGATTCTACTCTTGATACTCCATTCCCTGAATGTGCGACCCATTAGACTTTGTTGCCATGAGTTTAAGGTTTTTAGATATTTCAGCGCAAATTTATTTGATTCGCCATACTGATTTGGCAATAAATTGCAGGGACGGGCAGTGGAATCTTCAGAGGGAAGGCTGTTACCCAACGCTCATCTACCACATGAGCAATATCACCCTACATGACGAGAGGGACAGCTGCCCTCTTACGACCATTCTTAGTGGGAAATGGGAATACCATTCAATCTAGGCAGAGGGTATGCTACCCCACACTTACACCCACAATCCAAAATAAGAGGTTGGGTTTCCAGACTTACGTTAAACTCCAAGTCATGGTCAAAACCTAACATCTGGCAAAAAATATGATTATACCAGAAGTTTAAAGTGCTGTGGAGAAGGCTGATAAACTGAGTGCATTCTAAACCTCAAAATTCATATATTGTAGTATCACACACTGGAAATGGGACAAGAGATCACAATGACATAAATCAACAAAAAACAAAATTTGTGTGGATTATACAATTTCTGAAAAAACTAGAACCTTATCATTATCACAGCAGATCTTCAATGTTGGAAGTATTAGACGAGTAAAATGAGGCTGAAAAATAGCACTTAATAAAAATATCTATAATTAACCTATCTACACGTTTACTTCAAGGTATTCTGTCTCAATATAAATATATCTATTTGTCTGCTTTATCTACCTCTATATACCTTGCCCTATTGCAATTCTGATTTTAACAAAAACTCTCTGTAACCCTTATATTTTAAATGGTACTCTCTTTGCTCTAATTGGTTAAAGGTTACTTATTGTATGTAGGGCTTTAAGTTGCACCCATGTTTGAGTAAGCAAAAGGATTTTTTTAAGTGAGGGGTAATGTAAAAATAAGTTATACGCATACTTATTTGACTAATACTAAAACCTAAGGGAATCCATCACCATAATGGTTACAATCCAATTTCTGAAAAATTTAAGTTTGGAAAATATACTATTTAAATTTATTGCGGGGAAGGCCGACCATGGGACGGACACTTCCAAATATGACTCAGACGAGACAAAACATAGTACCAGGAGAGGCACCCCAGAGGAGCGAAGCTATCTCTTGTTGCCAGCGGGAACGCCACTTATGGGGAGGGGGAGGGAGCGTGTAAAGGGGCCGTAGCCACTATTGAGCACGTATGGAGGAAGGGGTCTGATTTGATGAACCAGACTGGGAACCAGGAGGAGACCAGCTGTCAGCGACGCGGTGGGAGATATCCAAACATCCACGCTTGAAAGTGGTCCACCAAATGAGACCGGAATCTGTGGACAGCTTCAGGGAGGGTGGGGATAGATCCAGCGATGGCATCCAAGACAATCGTGTTGATGGTCCACATGGCGATTGCAACCACCAGAGCACGGAGGGAGGGTGGGAGGGGGAGGCCATTGATGAAGCAAACATATCTCTTGACAGACTGAAGGGATGTGTTTGATCCTGGCCTAGCAGACGTTGGACTTCGCGCCATATCACTTTAGAGGTGGGGCACTTCTCCAGGCGGTGGAACAGCGTTCCATACTGGCCACACACGACACAGGATGAATGTAAAGCGTTAGAGCGCTCGTCTGTACGATACACCCGCCTCAGGCAGCGCCACACATGGGAGCGGACTTGAGGCTGCAACAGAGGATGGTGTGCGTATTTCCAGATAGTCTTTTAGGTTTCAATGGAATAAGGGATGTCCATCATGTCCAGGTAGTCCACCCTGGATAGGACTTGGGGTCAAATGGGGATCACGCCATCATGGATGGGTAGCCCCTGTACCTCTTGTGTGAACTGAGGAGAGGGGTGGCCTCTTCAGGTTGTATGTCCACTAATACGAATTCTCCACTCTGCGCTTCGCATGGAGAATAGGATTCGTTTGTAGTGGGTTTTAGTCCCGTGAGGACCTGTGGCCAATGTGTGTGATGCGAGATATTTCATCAGGGAGTGGGGATTTGATGGATTATTGAGGCCCAAGACTCGGGAGAAGTTGGAGCGGGCTGTGCAGGACCAGTGTTGGGATGGGAGTGTAGGAGCAGTGACGGCCGCGATCCAGGTGCCTAGGATCTTGGCGGCATGGGCTTTGAAGTCAAGCAGGCCCATGCCACCATGATGATGAGGGCCAAATATGACCTCTAGCCATACTGGTGGAGAGTGGCCTGACCAAACCCATCCTTGTAGCAAAGCATACAGGGATTTGAAGAAGCTTGGGGAGAAGGGGATGGCGTGGGCTATGAACCAGACTTTGGATAGGAGCATAGAGTTGGCAAGAACAACCCTGCCAGTGAGGGTAGTAGGGTGGGCTCTGAGAGAGGCGATTCGCTTCGTCACGTTGTCCAGTATACAGCACTCCATTACTGCTGACGCATATCCGCCGCCTCCATCCACACGCCCAGATGGCGTACCAGTCCTATGGTAGGACGTGGCACAAAGGGGAGCACCAGTGGAGCAGTGTGTGTTGGTTATTAAGGCGTGGACGTGGGCGAGCAGATGGGCCAGGTTGGGAACTACTTGCTGGGGCCCAGCAGTTCTGAAACCGACCAAGGAGGATGATTTCAGTTTTGGAGGCGTTCAGTGCCACGTCGCTTACCCGGGAATATTCCTGGATGTAGGCTTCAAGCACGCGTGCATCTTTGTTATTAGACACCTCCACTACGCAATCATCTGCAAATGCCATCATCTTGACTGAGGTTTGGCCTGGCACATGGACCCCAGTGAGGTGGGCATCTACATTTCGCAGTAGTGGGTCAAGGCTGAAGTTGTATAAGAGTGGGCTGAGGGGGTCCCCTTGTCGCAGGCCCCTTTGAGGGCGGACTACTTCTGTTAGGAAGCCTGGTCCACGCACTGCCATTGTTGCAGATTCTGTGAGCAGCATCACCCAGTTAATGAAGTGGGGGGGTAGGCGGAATTGATGGAGGCAGGCCCTAAGGTATTCCCAGTTTACTCTATCATAGGCCTTTTGTTGGTCCAAGAATACAAGTGCTCCAGAGGCTGTGGACTGACACACATTAGCCACTGAGTGCACTTTATCCCAAATTGACCTTCTGGGGATGAAATCGAATTGTTCTGGGGAGATGGTGGCAGATGCTACAGTCCCTAAACGGTTAGCCATGATTTTGGTTAAAATTTTGGTGTCTGTGTTTGTTAGAGAAATGGGGCTCCAGTTGGCTAAGTCAAGCCTATCCCCTTTCTTGAAGAGTGTGACAGTAAAGGCCTCTTGTCCTCCTGGTAAGAGGCGCATTTCCAACAGGCTTTGGTTGTGTGAGGCTAGCAGCAATGGGGATATATATTTAAAATTTTTTGTAGAACTCATATGGAATGCCATCTGGGCCTGGGCATTTTTGGTTTGGCGCACTGTGAATGGCTGTCCATAATTCATTCGGAGTAATTTAATTCATTATTTCCAGGTATTGGAAAATGGTGCAGATATGAGCTCAGTCGAGAAATTCTGCCATTTTGGCTGGCTGAATTGGTTCAGCTCAGTATAACTCAGAGTAATATCTTTGCATTTCGATTGCCACTTCAGCCAGTGTGTCCGCAATGGAATTATCTGATCTTTGCACCTGTGTGCAGGCCACGCTCTGGCATGGTGCAAAATTTTTTGAAGAAGTATGCGGTGCACTTGTCACCTTTAGTGATACGTGTGGCCCTGTATTGGACACAAACCCAATGTTTGTGTTGTCTTTCGAGTGCATTGAGGTGGGCGGCTGCCTCCACCCACTTCCGGCCCCATACAGGGCTATATCCTGTGGCTGGAATGTTGGACTCCAAGTGGGCCAATTCTGCCAGCGCGCGCAATATAACCGCCGATGTGGCTTGTGAGCACCTGGAGGAGAGATGGCGATAGTGGCGGATGGTGTCTTCTTTGAAAGTTGCCCATGTGGAGATGGGGTCCACGCAAAATGGTGCAACAAACAATTTCACCAAAGTTGCCTCTTCCACCCACGTGGAAAATCCTGGTGACGCGAGCTTGGGGGGGCGGATTTTGCACCAATGTGGGGCCTTTGCAACTGTGATGGGTAAGTGGTATGTTATTGAGACCAGTCGGTGGTCGGAGAATTCCATTTTTGTTGTTTTGAAGTGGGAGATGTGGGGTTGGAATTTCGCCGGTACTAGAATAAGGTCGATTTGGGTCATGGACCTTAATTGGCTGTTATGGACGTGGGGACGCGTCATATTTTCGAGCAGTGGGGCATGTCATGGCAGCGCATCCCTTAGCCCAAGAGTGGCTTTTAGAACGCGTAGTTCTACGTGACCCTATGGGGCGTGGGGTGAGGGTGGCCACCAGTACGTTGGTGAGGTTAGCCAACAGTTCATGTCGCCAACTAGGAAAGAATCAGGGGGTAGTGGGAGGGATTTGACCAACGAGAAAAATGGAAAACATATTATAAATAGTTAGATTTTAAACTTTTTTTTCAGTATCTGGCCAAACATTGATTCTGGGGTTGATTAGGCTCCTACTTTTACCTATTTTAGTAAAATTAACTTTAATGCTTCTTTTTAATTCTGGGTCATCATTCTAAAATCTCAGCTTGGAATTCTATTGTTTCTGCTGCACTACCCATAAATATACTTACCTATTTACTTAAATATTGTTGGAAATGTTGAGTAGATCTGGGATACAACCCAAACACTTTTGTGTCTTTAACCACAACTAAAATCTCTATTTAATTATAATTTAGGTAAATTTATTGGCACTTATATTTATACCTTAAGGTTATGAAGAAACCACATTTTTAGTTATTGATGGTTAAGAAGGACAAACAATTGACTTTTGAAAGATTTAACATTCTTTAGAAATATTTTAAGCTATCACTAATTATTACTTTCAAGAACTGTATATAAGTTTTCAATACCTTTAACACACTCAAATTACTTGTCACTGACTCCTGGTGATATATTATATTAAAAAGCTGCCTCAAAAATTTACCTGATTGTCATAACTCTTTATTTTATTTATTTGAGGAAATCCAAACATGTGACAGACATTAGCAAAAGAATGAAAGCATTGACATGAAACCTGAGCAGGGTCAACTACGTCAAATAAAGTTTTCCACCTCTGGATCAGGACTTAGATTTTTTTCTAATTACGTCATGTTAAGGTTTTTGTGTTTCAGACCTACTAACCGCCAGTAGTTTCCTTCATCTGGCACCCATAATAAATGTGCAAAGGGCGGTAATTGAACCTGCAACCTTAAGGTTGGTAGCCATATGCCCTAATGACTCGCCTTCCACCCCATAGATTGTCATAACTCTTTTTTTTTTTTAGTACTAGATGGTCCCAACCCAAGGGGGAAATTCATCTATGTTTATTGAATTACGCCTGGGCTCCTAAGAGCCTGAGGCGAGGGAAGGGGAGGGAGGAGGCATCGAGAAAGGGAGGGGGTTTGCGCGCCAGAGCCGTGCTGCAGTGACAACTGAGCGGGGAGGGTTGGCGACATAGTGCAGACCTTCAGGGCCATCTCAAAGTGTACCTGAAAGTGGGTGATCATGTGTGGAAGGGTCCACACCTGCTGGTCAAAGGCAGCACGAAGGAAGGAGTTATGGATGGTCCAGATGGCTGTGGAATAGGCGAGGACACGGAGGGGTCAGTGGCAACCAGGCAATGTCTGCTCAAACATGAGGTCTTGCACAGGGTGTCCAGACCAGGGCTGAGCATGGTGGAGCGCGCGGGCCTTTGGCCAAAATGCGGCGACACCTGGACAGGTGAAAAAACGATGGAGGTGGGAGTCAATAGGCTCCACACAGCGGGGGCAGCTTCGGTGCTGGAAGGTAGGTCCAGTCCATTCCCCTGTCCTGTATGAACAGTGGAGCACCCTCCATAAGGTTTTGAACACCTTTGCTGACAGGATGGGGTGATAGACGTCCTTCCACAATTCCTTAAGGTCAAATCTCACGGAGGGAGGAGCTCAAGGAGTCTTGGGCGGATGGGAGGACGATCTTGGGGGTTGAGGCGAGTTGTGACAACTTGTCCATTGTGCACAATTGCATGGCGACGTGGGCTGAGGCCAGGGCCTTCCCTTCTGTATGGGAAGGCATGGTGGATCCGCGCGCCTACTCGTTTCAGGGCAAGGAGAGCCTGGTTCCAGTAGGGGGATGAGGATGGTTTTAGGCGATGGCCTGGGTGGTTTGTGAGCCACTCCCCTAGTGAGGTCAGAGATGCTCTAGGAAGACCCAGAGCTGCTGACACTGACTGGCGGAGGGCGGGCGCCCATTGGGGCATGGGGGTCGCGTCCCAGCAGACAATCGGCCATAGGAACTTCAGGAAGATTGTGGTGGCGTGGGATCGCGTGTCCAGAAGCCCTAGGCCCCCTTCATTGCAGGGTCGGGCAATGGTTGAGAGGGCTATTGGTGGATGGTTTGAGCCCCAGATCCAACAGCGGAGGAGTACATTGAGCCGCGTATAAAAGGCATCTGTGAATGGGCAGACGTGCGCTAGGAACCAGACTTTGGAGAGGAGGAACACATTGGCCATCAGAGCTCGACCCTGGGGGGTGATGTGCCGCCGGTTCCAGCTGGCAATCCTGGAATTAACTGCTGCAAGGAGCAAGTCCTCATTGTCTTTTAGCGCAACTCCTTGTTGGTTGGTGAGAACGCCCAGGTGACGGAAGGTACCGCACTCAGGTTCAATACCAAATGGTGGGGGGAAGGTGGGGGAGCCGACCTGTACAACTGTTGTCTTGGAGGTGTTGACCATGGCGTTGGACGCCTTGGTGTACCTCTCAATGGTCACAGCAGCGAGGGCAACATCCCCAGGGCAGCCAAATGCAATGGCAGTGTCATCTGCAAATGCCATGGTGCGTGTGGGGGCTTTACCTGGGACCAGAATCCCTGTTAGCTTGTCCTGTAAGGAGGCCAAGAGGGGGTCAAGGGTGATGTTAAAAAGGATAGGGCTCAGGGGGTCCCCTTGCCGGAGACCTTGTCCAACTGGTACTGCCATTGTAAAACCCATTGGCGCCAGGACTCTGGTGTGGAGCTGGTCATAGAGCGCTGATATCCAGCGCCTAGCTGCGGGTGGGAGATGGAAGCGGGCCAGGGAAGCATCAATATACTTCCAGGCTACCCGATCATATGCTTTCTCCATATCCAGAAGAGCCACAAAGCCATTCACCTTACGAGAGTTAGCAGTCAAAGTCACGTGAAGGTCATTATAGTTGTCCCATAACGACCTCCCCGGAATAAAACCGTACTGGGATGGGGAGAGGCGAGGTGACACCCATTTGGTGATGCGGTTGGCCAGAAGCTTCGTGAAGAGCTTGTGGTCTGTGTTGATCAACGCTATGGGGCGCCAGTTCGCCAAATTCTCACGGTCTGACTTCTTGTGAATGAGGGTCGTGATTGAGCCTCTGGAGTCGGGGAGGACCTCGCCATTCACCAAGAGTGCAGCGAAGAGGTCGCGGAGGGTTCTGGCTATCACTGCAGGTTCCAGAAGGTACACCTCAAAGGGTATTCCGTCTGGGCCTGGGGCTTTAAGCCGTGGGGATTTCAGAAGGGTTTCCATCACCTCCTGGATGGAAATAGGCGCCAGTAGAGCCTCATCAGCCCGTGGGTCAATGGGCGGCTCTGGAGCCCGCCACTGGAAGTCTTGGATGTCCGATGGGTCCACTTGGGTGGCATGGAAGAGGCTGGAGTAGAAGCGGTATAGTTCCTACGTGATTTCCTCCTTATCTGAAGTGGTTGTAGTGCCAATCTTCAGTGCAGTAATATCCTGCGCTGTTGACCGGGCTTTCTGTTTCTGAAAGAAGAAGCGGGTGGGGCGTTCCCATTGAGCATAGTAACGAGATGTTGTAAAGTTTGCTGCCCGTTCTTCCTGAAGTGTGAGCTCCAAGCGGAGTGCTTCCTGCGCCGCTTCCCAGTCTTCCAACCATCTGGGAGAGGGCGAAGGCTGGCAGTTTCGCTCTAGATGTCTGATTCTGGCTTCCGCCCTTTTGACTCTGGCGCGAGCTGCAGTCATCTGGGCTTTGGCACAGTTGTAAGCAACGCGGGTGATGCCCTCCTTGGTCACCGCCCATCTAGCCTTGTGGTCAAGCAGGTGGGGTGGGGGGGAGGTGAGAGTCTCCCGGATGGTCATAGACAGCTTCTCCTTAGTGAAGGGGTTGTTGAGAAGAGCTGGGGCAACCCTAGGCCAGAACCTACGCGACGGTCTAAGTGTGGTGGTGAGGACAACGGTGAGTGACCTGTGATCACTCAGATGGTTGTCACGAGAGATGGGAGAGGAGACGCGGCCAATTGGCAGGGGGCCAATCAGTGCCATATCTATGCGTGACGCTGACTGTAAAGCTCCTCCATCATACTGGATCCTAGTCATGCAACCTGGGCCAGACGCGGAGGGTGGAAGCGCATCTATAAAGCCACTCAGGCGAAGGAAATCCTGGAGGCGACTTGATCCAGGGCGTTCCTTTGCTGCAGGGGGTAAGAGTCACAGACGCGACTTATGGTTGTGTTGAAATCTCCTAAGAGGACTGTATTCCGTGGGAGATTGAGTTGGAGGAGCTCTTCCAAGAGCCGATTTTGCTCCTGACCTGCATTAGGCAGGTAGATGCTTGCAGCGAAGAAGGAGAAGTCAGGAGTGGTGAGTTTGGCCAGTATGAGGCGGCCACCTAGATATTGTGAAAAAGAATGGGTTTTAACCCGGGGATTCAAAACAATAAGGGCGGCATGGTTTGTCCAGAAGGAGTTGCCTCCAAACTGTTCATTCCATGCAGATTGTTCGTGGGGGAGGATATGGGGCTCCTGGACAGCAGCGATGTCAATTTGTGCTGACCTGAAGTTTCGGAGGAGGCGGGCTCTCCGCTTAAAGTCCCGCAACCCATTTGCGTTGATGGATTGCAGGGCCAGGGTGCTGCCATGGGGACTCATAGCTGTTCCCCTCCATGTCCTGGGGGTTGCCAGCGCTTAAACCTGCTGCTGTGAGGCGGCTAGTTTTGAGTCCTTTAGCTTGACTATTAGCTGCAATCCGTGAGGAGCGTCGAGGGTTCTGAGGGGAAGGAGAGGGTGGGGGGGCGGAGGACCCAGTAAGCCAGCCTAGGATGCTGCCCCGCTCCGTTGCAGGGGAAGGACCTGAGGGTGCTCAATGGTGACCTCCGCGGTGTCCCCATTTGATGAGTCTGAGTCCATATTCACTCTCTCCAACACTTCAAAGGATCCGCGCGAAATGGACTGTGGGGTTGGGGTAGGACTCTTTGAGGTGGCACTTCTACCGCAGGCCGCGAATTGCCAGTCCATGCTGGTGGGCATAGCTCCATTGGAACTGAGGGCTGATGCGATAAATCGCTGGTGGAGGTTGGTGGGGGTGCCGCAGAGCCCTGAGTGGGGGTGGCTGACGAGGGGCACCCTGTGGGAGATGCCTTGCGCTTGGTGAGAGAGGGAGTTGACTCTGGGAGATTGGAGGGGGTGCCCATTGGAAGGGGGGCATGAGCGCGAAGGTATCCCACACCAATAGTGGGGTTAGCTGTTTCAACTGCTAGGCGTAAGGCCTCAGGGGACAGGTCTTGAACGGGAACCCATTGTGTGGGTTGAGGAATTGCTGCTGCAGCCATGTGGGATTGTTTTTGGCCTGGTTTAGGCCCCTGGGTGGTGGCTAAGAGGGCTTGTTTTCGAGCTGTGCAGCCACTATACAAGTGTCCAAGGGCGTTACACCATGAACACCGGGGGCGCGCCTGATCAGGGTCGACAAAAAAGATCTCAGGGCATGCCCCAACTACCGCCACACGAGGAATAACCTCAATGTTACGGGATACAGTGGGGGAGGGGATGAACGACGCCCTAGCAGTGCGAGCTCTTTGAGTGGGAGCATAGTAAGAGGGGACGCTAAAGTCCACTGAAAGAACAGACCCAAACTCCATTAAACCACGATGGAGTGCCAGTTTAAGAGACTCAGGATCAACAGTCGTTGGTAGGTTGGAAAAAGTAACCCATGAAATTTTCTCCAGGTGAGAGCGTGTGCGGGAGATGCGAAGAGATCCGCGTGGAATAATGACCTGGAGGGTGGCAGCATGGTCAGCAAGGGCAGCTTCAGTGAAGCCCACATCAATGTAGTGGCCCTCCACTGATTCATGGATGGTGGTGTTAATAGGGAATGTCTCCGCAATCGCTGCAAAGTATGAGAAGTAATCCTCTGTATAGAATTCAACAGGGTTATGCCCATAATAAAGGCGAATTGCATGGGAGAGGGTTGAGCGAGGTAGAGCTTTTTGCGCTCTAGTTTCGGCCCATTTCTTCTTAACATCAGCAATAAACGCCACTTCACGGGGATCAGCTTTGGGTAGCGTTGGTGCCAGAGGTTTTTGCCACGCCCCAGTGGCTCCTTTGGTACGTTTGTGTTTGCTTTGGGCTGCAATTGCAGGTTGAGTGTGAGCTGTTGGTTTGGACAAGTTTGCGGAGTTCCCTTGTTTCTGGAATGTTAAAGCAGTTGCTGGCGTCATATTAAATTGAGGGGCGGTTTGTTGGGCCTCGCTAAATTGGGGAGGCCCATCCAGATTGGAATTAACTCCAGCCAGTTGGGAAGAGGGAGATGTTTCATCACCATCCCAATCTATTTGGGTAAATTCAGCCCGAGTATTTGCTGTGATTTCGTGGGCAAAACTCACTGGCTGATTGGTGAATTGGTCGTTTTCAGCATATTGAGATAAAGTGCCGACTTGAGAAGTGCCGATTATGGGGTTTAAATGGGACGGGTGAGATTGGAACTGGTGTGAAGTTCCAAAATCTGAACCATTTAAATCCCCATTGGGAAGAGTAGATTGTCCCAATTTGGTGCTTAGTGAACCAGAATGTGCGGCTAATCCAACCTTACATCCGAGGGTTTGGGGGCCAGGTGATTGTTGGGCCTCGCTAAATTGGGGAGTCCCATCCAGATTGAATTAACTCCAGCCAATTGGGAGGAGGGAGATGTTTCATCACCATCCCAATCTATTTGGGTAAATTCAGCCCGAGTGTTTGCTAAGATTTCGTGGGCAAAACTCATTGGCTGATTAGTGAATTGGTCGTTTTCAGCATATTGTGATAAAGTGCCGACTTGAGAAGTGCCAATTACGGGGTTTAAATGGGACGGGTGAGATTGGAACTGGTGTGAAGTTCCAAAATCCGAACCATTTGAATCCTCATTGGGAAGAGTAGATTGTCTCAATTTGGTGCTTAGTGAACCAGAATGTGCGGCTAATCCAACCTTACATCTGAGGATTTGGGGGCCAGGTAGCTGGGTATCGCCCCTCATGGAGGGAGCCAGAAACACGGTGTCAGCAATAATAGATGGGGCTGAATTAGCTGACACAATGGGGGAGGTGAATGTCTGGATGGGCTGAGTTGCATTCAACTGAGCAGACGCCATTAAAACAGCGTGGGTGATGGCCTCCTTGGTTGGAGGGGGCCCAGCGGGTTGGTGGAAGGCAGCACACACAGAGCTGTTAGGCGTGCAGGTTGCAGAAGTGCGATCAGGTGAACTGGCGCTAGTTGGAGTAGCTCCAGGTTGGGGGGTGGTGCCTGCTTTCATGGCTGCTGCTTGAGAGCGGGTGATTCTGGTTGACCCTGAGGTGGGTAACCGAGGGTTGCTTCGTTTGGGGGTGGTGCTGGCTCGTTTGGCATAGCCTGCGGGTTCTTTTGCGGGGTTTCCCGCCATATTTGCTAATAGTTTTCGTAAATCTCTTTAGTGGAGCTAAATTTCAGGCTGAATTGATTTTCGAAAAGTGATGCTTAGCAGAAAAAAGATTGTCATAACTCTTGAATTTCCTATTGTTATGACTTTAACCAGATGGATTCCTCCAATGATTTATTAAGATTTATAAGGAAATGACTAATCCCAGAGAAATAGCTTATTGACTAAATTTTGCGGTTATATAGGTGATTTCTGGATAGTTGCTCCCCAACTGGGTTGAGTCTTATTTAGTATTCCGCCAAAATTGGATGTAAGGAGGGGTCAGGGCCAAACATTGTCCCCAAAATTAGATTTACAGATCGCTGGTGAATAGTAGCTAAGGATGATCCATTTATATTATTTAAGCAATGTCAGAAGATACTGATGATTCTGAGTTCAAGGCAACTAAGGATGTTTCCTGTGCCTGATATAACAATCAACTGTCAACTGAGAAAGGCGATTCCCCAGATGATTGAGTAGGTGAGTAAACAAGTTGTTGGTAAGCCAAGATATCCTGAGTTACCCAAGCAACTTTAGATGTTTCTAGCGCATAATAACTAAGTCAAACCAAAATCAATTACAATTTATATAATAATGTATACAGCTCACTAGCAATTGAAGGCTGAGGCGAGACAAAACAAATATTTGGACATTGGAAAGGACGTGGAGAGATGGGTTGACATCATGGAAGAGAGAAGTTCAACGGAAAGGAAGAGAGAGTGGTTGGCTAGAAGATCCAGCGAAGAGCCAAAGTTTGGTGATGGGCGCAATAGCCCAATGTAAATATATATACCTGGTGCTTCCCTTTCAATAAACATCTCCAATTTCCTATTCTCCCTTTTTATATAAGTTATGTTTATTCTTGTTGGTTGGGGTTTAGGCTGGGTGATCCCCCATGACGTGGATGACACGCCAAGGGGTCAGTCAGTGCGGCTGGCCCATCACCTAAAGTGAATTGTCAAGGGTCAACCAGTATCTAAGCTGGTTGGTCAGCTGACCAGCAGAGCCCACTGTCACCGGAAAAGCTGATTTCCTGACACCTATCATTGACTCCTGAAAATTTATTATATTGATAAATCATATTCAAACTTTAAAACCTTTGCTAAAACACACAAATTATCTTCCAAACCCATTTTCCAAGATAACTGAGTTGAAACAATGAATAATTGACTATAAACAATACGATCACGCCTAAATTTTAAGCCCAAGATCTATAATGTTGTCAATCAACTGGAATATCTAAACTCTCCAATTAACAAATTGAGCTGACCCCACTTTCATATATACTAATTATAGAATCAGAGATTGACTCAAGGTCAATAATAGTAATTTCAGACCAGTTGAGACCTAATTGCAATTAGGGGTTGACAGGTTGAATTCAAAAAAATGAGACAAACCAAGCAAAAGTTTAAAAGCTATATTGATAAACACTAAAACTGAAAACAAATAAATTTTATTTAGGTTTCAGTTTAGATTTGTTATTAAGTTTTTTTTTGTTTCAGTTTGAGGAAGATTAACTGGAGTTCAATAGAAGTGAGGCCAGCTTATTTGAGACAAAAAAGCTAATAAAATTATATAATCAAATCTGGAATATCCGCTACTCATGTCTCTAAATATGAGAACCTATAATCTTTGGTATTGACTATAATCTGTTCAATCCCAATTTTCACAGATATAAATATTTATTTACTTTTTATTTTCAATGATTTAGGCTTTATTTATCAGTTCTGGTATCAAAAAAAATTGCCTCTTGATGCTGATTTTTTTCTGTTAGTATGTAAGAAACTACAGGAATCCTCATAAGAGAGGATGGCTTTGCCACAGTACTTCAGCCAAGTGGGCCATTAGTAAGTAGGCCTTGAGACGCCTCTGATTACAGCCATGTTTTAATCAGGAATAATTCATATAAATTGGGAACTTACTTAAATTGGCTTTTGATTTGAAGGAATTTGTTTTTGATTAAAGCTCATTTTTGCAAACATAACGTTTGTGAACTTAAGAAAACCTGAGAGTTACATATGGCTTCACTCATAAACGAAATCCTAAGCATATGAAACATATTAAAGACTTCCAACCCAAGCGGTTTGTATTGAGATAAACCCAAGCCATGAAAGACCTTGGCAAGAAATGAAGTTGCAACTATGGCTTATATGAAAACATTTAGAAGCATAAAAACAAGTGCAGTATAGTTTTTATATTGTCAGGGGTACTTTTTTAAAGTTCTAGAATGGACCTCTAACTTGGTGCAAGTTTAAGTCCAGGGGAATGTCCCCTGTGCATAGATCGGTTGCTCTTCCTGTTTCCAAGCAAAAAGGGGCCGAAGAGGGCGGCCATACCTCTCATCACCCAGGGCGACCTTGCCCACATGGTATACAAGCACTGAGTAATGGCCTTCCCTCTTTGGACTCCTCCCCCAGTACCTTCGCTCACCTTGGCCAAACACACTAACCAGATTAAAGATATTGTGCCAAGATCACCAAATTAAAGTTGATCAGTCTGAAACCAATGGAAATCAAGCCTGAAAATTGGAATCTGCATAGTCAAAAAGGGATGAAGATTGAATTATTGGCCAGAATCGCCAAAGGTTTCAATTCGCCCAGCAGTGCAATAGTCAAAATTAACTTCCTCTCAAAATTGTCAGGGATAATCCCCAACGTGCAGCTCCCATCCATCAAATTGGGAGTTGCAGCTAAAGCAGAACTTTTGACTGAACAAATGGTCCATCAACTGAGCATGGGAGGGTTTAGCATCCCAAAACCATTTCCAACCAATTGAAACTCCCCTACGTGGAGTGGCCCGGGGGGATTCCTGTTGCTTGTCAGACCAGATGCCATCACACCAACTACCGGAAACACAGTTGAGTCTCAGTTCAGGCGTTCAAGGTTGAATTGACAGCGACTCAGACTGCTGCCAAATCCTTTGATGTCAGTTCCTATTGAGCTTAGTTGCCCCCATACCCACATAATTCACTGGTTAGGTTGAACTTGAAAAACCCAATCCCTTCTTGTTTCCACATCAATCAACCACTATTTAATCAGTTGCATCACACAGAGAGAATTGTTGGTCAATTTTGTTCCTTTATTTTCCATTTAAACATCCTTTCCCCAAATTTAGTTTTTTTATGTTGAAAAATAAACCGCCCTTTCCACTAGCACTCACACACCCCTTGGGGTTAATGGCCGTATTTGTCTAGCATTTCATTAAGTGCCTGTATGAGATTCTGGCTCATCAGCAGTTATTGGCGAAGTTCCTCTCTAGTTTCATATCCGTCATACCAGCAGCAGTACCTCTGGCATTCTGGTTTGCCATTCAGGTGCTCTGGCACCTAGACTGGCAGGCCGGTTTAATTATAACTTGCTGTTTGCCTGACAGTCAGAGGGTAGAACTAGTATATAAAGCTTTCTAATGCTCACTGCCTAAAGAGTCTTCAAAGACAATTTGTAAGCTTCTGTCTCAGCAAAAGTTAATATAAAAACATAAAAAGATGTTTAGAGTACATTTATTTTTAAATTATTCAATAAATTAATAGTATTCTATAAATGGGTTGGGACCATCTAGTACTAAAAAAAAATAGTATTCTATAAACGAAATTTTAGCTCAATAAAATCATCTTTATTGTTGGCTACACAGATTTTATTGCTTGAAGATTGATTATGTGATACACCTCTGACTTTGACAAGACCATTTATGATCCTGTTGCAAACTTAGAAGGGCAAGCCTTTCTGCTTGTTCTAAGCATTAAACTTATTATGGCTCAAGACCCCTTAATTAGATGATCAACAAGCTGATGGACTCAAAATCTTATCATTAATGCACTCTCCTTCTTATGGACCCTTACCTGGAACCTATTATCAGACTGTTCTGTCGCCCTGTGGAAATACCCCATCCATTGCAGTCCTTGTAAGAATACCAATACTACATTCAAAAGATAGAATTTTAAGTCTCTGGAGGATAATGATATCTAAACAAAAATTTTACCCTGTCCTGAGCATTACCTTAAATAGCATCCAAATCATTGTTTGTTAGCTTCTAAGCCTTTGTTGTCATTGTTAAAGGAAGCCTTATATTTATTTAATAGTGAATTTATCACCTGTTTTGCACTCATAGCTGATTCACACAGAAATGTACTTATAGCCGTTATTACATGCATATAATGAATCTGAAGCCGTTGTTGGTTGAAACACGTACAAAAAGCTTTTGTTTTTAAGCCCTGAGTAAAGTTATCCAAACCAACAGGTAAGAAGTGCACAATATAAGAGTAAAAGAATCTTCTTTTAGTAGTTGACAACCTAATAAATTTAAAATTTTTGATTCAGATGTGAACACAACATTAATAGGCTGGTTCATCATGTCAGGGATCCAATCTTCCAAGGAAAGATTTTTCTTTCACCTTGGGTACTCCAACATCTAAGCTAGGTGTTGATCTTCTATAATATGGAAGAAGGAAAAATATGGGGTTCCCTTTCTTAGTTATTATATAATCTAAATCTACAAATTATTAATTGCTATCATTATGTAACCATCGCTGGATCTAATCCAACTATTAGTCCATTACTGAGTTCCAAAGACACAAGTGATTCAAAGTGATTATGTTAGAGTCACAAGAAAGATGCCATATAACGAAAAAAATAAATTAATTATGAATCTCCCTCCTAAATGGTACAACAACTATATATTTAAGTAACAACTCCATCCATTTTATTATTGTGGCAATATGGAAGGACAAGACCCAGATCAGGAATTTCCTCATTAAGACGCCAACTTGAAGCCTCCCATTAAGATAGTGTGTGCCAGCGTCACATTACACATCAAAAGATATCGGAATTTTTCTGAAAAATTAGCAATTGAGCCCCACAATATGTATTATTCAATTCTTAAATAGACTAAGTCCTATTCCTTACAAGAATGCGCCATTATTTGCTATGTTCCCAAATATTCTTAATGTAAGGGCCCCACTGTGGCCATCAGGATATAAAGGACCCTGAATCCCTTTTCAAAAAAAGGGTATCACCCCATGAGCCTACTGATGGAAGATATTGCAGACTTGGGGCACTCCCTTGATGAACGCTGGGTGGCCACGCTCCTCCAAGGCTAAGTCACCGCCAACTTTGACTAGCAAATACCCTCCATCTCAAATTATCAATGAATCTGTGAGAGTTTATTTAAAAACATTGAGAGCATATGCAACAATGTTTGCAACCTATATAGTGTTTGTGATCAAATATCTGAGATGAACAGTATTGCTACACATGATCAAGTAAAACACCCCAAATAAATTAATTGGCTGTCCAGAAGTAGTGCCCAAAAACTTTTGCTGCATAGGTGGCCTTAGATGAGAATGGGGCAAAAAATCTAATGTCACTAAAAGTATGTAAAGACCCCAAATTGAGGCGCCACATGAGTCAGCCATTGTATCCAAATTCATAGACCTTAGAGAACAATGAAATCTCCAGGGACGACTTTAGACAAGTTTATAGCTTAAACAGCATTTTGATTGCCATTACACTTTTCATAAATAATTACAAACTTTCCCCATCTCCTTTTGCAAGTTTATAAATGGCTAGCACACTTTCAGTAGTAAAAAATTTGGGTTAATTTTTTATTTACCTTAAAACAAACTTAGTATTTAAATGGAACTTTAGAATCTAATTAAGTTTTAAGGGGTCTGTTCCCTTCAACAAAATTGGCAAAACTTATTTTGGGTCCCACTTGTTAATCTCAACTATGGAAGTGACCGTCCCACTGGTATTTTTAGTACTAGCATCCATTAATGGGAAATCAAGGAATGCATTTTAGAGAATTGCAATACCCACCGCTTAACTGCAAACATATTCCTGACAACCCAAATTTTGATAAGAAAAGCAAATAACCCAGACTTTTATGAATTATCTCAGATTAGGCCACAGAGGCCTACAATGAATTGTTAAATGGATAGAATGTTAGTGGAGTCAGTATTGGGGATACTCCAAAGATTTCCTTCCAATTTTAAGTGCGCCTCCAGGTAAGTCCCAACATAAGACCCATACATAAATCTGAGGCGCCTACACAGCTTCCCCGCTCAAAAAAGTGGTGCTTTTTACTTGAAAGACATGGCAGGCTGTTAATGATACTTAATTTGGTATTTGTTGGGGGGGAAATTTTGTTGTTCAATTCTTACTCATACTATTCCCCAGCGGTTTGTAATGCTAAATCTTCAGAATGTCAATGACATGTGAACTATGGATGGTATCATAAGTATTGTAGCACCCCTGATGGAAACCAAGTCTTTCACTGGCACGTTGGATATCTGACATAAAAACCCAGCCACTTAACACTGTGGTTATGTAAATGGCTCAAGACCTGCTGAACTTGGGCCAGTCAAAAATTTAAATAAGCTTATACGGCCATATATGCACCATATTGACATGTTGGTCACTAGTTGAATTGATCAGAGCCTTCAAGTAAGTACTAATGCATGAGTAGCACTCAATCGCCCCCCTCAAGTGTGCAAGCTTACTATGTGACTATTGTCAATGTGGCCCACTCGCAAAAGGAGTGCTAAGTAGAAAGGGGTGAACCATTTCAAATACGTTATTTTTTACAGGTTATTGACATGAAATTTGAAGAGTTGAGTTCTTTAGTATCTGCGAATTTTTTCACATAGTTCCAAGTTTATTCATCTGTGATAAAGCCTTGGCATAAAATTGTTAATGTTTGTTCCTAAACACACCAAAGCTTCTCTATATCACTGCTGACAACAATAATGGTAAGTATAAATATTTTACAGTACTTCTTATACACTTGACGTTAATAGCACAAAGTACAAAAGAGCAAATTATGTAAAAGAAGGTATTTACGATAAAATTTTGAAAGTATATAAAGTTCTTAAGGTTTTTGGGTTGCTAAAAGTAGAATTTGATTTATATCATATCAATATATTCTCCTAAGGCATCATGAAAATTATCTAGGTTGAAGGTAAGTGGAGTCCAATTCCTTGATACTCTCAGATCTTCAGGATTTTTTCTGTAAATTATACTTTGGAGATCAGGTCTGTTTTTGATGCGTGGCTGCTGTTCTGAGCCTAACTGTGGCTTCTGTTGTTTTCATGACCCTTGTGGCTCTTGCAGCTGCATGGTTATCTTGGTATTATCAATTGATGGAGAACACAATAAAAATATCTCCATGTATAGTAATATGCTCATTTTTTAATAAAAAATGTGAAAACTATGTTCAAATGGGTTTGGTAATTTTTCAGTCGTTGGTGGTTGAACCTAAAGTTATAGAATGTGTTCATCAGGGGCGTCATTTGCAACACCATGCACATACTCTTATTGACCTGTATTTATACAGGTGCATTCTCTGACTTCATTGTTGGAATTTTAGCCAGATGTATTCTTCCAAAGAATTAGAAGTAATTAGATGAAATAGCCAACCCAGCGTAATGGCTTAATGACTGGATCTGTGGTTATTGATGTGATTGTGTCACAAATCTATATGACTGGATGACAAGCCAAAAATTATGACAGATCATTGGAGGAATTCCACCAACGATTTAATGGGCAGAATCCGCCAAGGATGTTTCAGAGTTATAATTATCAATTGTCTTAGGATGAGGAGATAATGGTTTATAACAGGATGGATCAAATCAGCTTCCAAACAGGGTGATAAGGCGATAACAACATTTGACAAGATAATTTAGATTGCCTCAAATCAGGGCGATAAAGAATGAAGAACAACAAGCCAAAACCAATGAGAACATGGCGAAACGAATAACTAAGCAAAAGAGTTGGTACTGATTGAGGTTGCTGGAATATTAGCGAAATGAGGGGATTAGAAGAAGGGGGTTTTTAGATAGAAAAAAAGAAAGAAGGAAGAAGGAAGGGGCGGACTAGAATAAGATCTGCTAAGTTTATTAAATCAGAATAAAGAAGTGTTTGGAGGAATTTGCTTCCATTTTGTTATATATTAATTGTTTACAAGTGTATCAAGGAACTGGCAATTGTCATATCATCCAATACCATTGTTCAATAGTCATAACCCTGTGTGAAAAACCTTTCAATGAATATATATGGAATCGCAGTAACTTTTCTTTCTCGTTGCAAACACTTTTGCAACCCATTCAATTCAAGACTAAATCTAGTTTGATAATCTCATAGAGGGGATTAGTCTGCGCCCATGTCTGGGAGCAGTTGGGCAAGCAAGGCAAGAGGAGCAGGCAGAAGGCCCGCGGCCTCTAACATTTGAAAGCGCCCCAGAGAATCTGGCAGAATAGAAAAAAATCTAAAAAAACTGGCGGTTACAATTTCCCCAGAGATACTCGCGTGGCAAGCACGATACAACCAGTACATCAACACGCCACATTCCCAGCCACTTTCTTTGGTGGAATTCGGAGTCCGTGTGTATCTGGACATCCAAAAAACGGCCCTATGGGAAAAATTTTGTGAAGATGTACACAAAATTTTCCCGACCGCGGTGTACGTTGCACCTCACTCCATGTCATGCAGTTGGCTGGACCTAGGTTTTGAAAGCAAAATAGCAGCAGACAAGGCTGCAGTGGTGCGCATAGTGGTCGACCTCCCCAAAGGGCAATGGGTGGTCGAAACTAAATGCACCAGATGGACAAAATCAAACCAAATTTTCCTCACATTTGACTTTTTGCCTACTACAGTAAAACGTGACATTTTGGAGCAACACCTGAAAGATGGTCTCACTATATACGGCGAAATACAATCTTTTGAAATGCAACGTTTCACGCTGATGCCACACCTGTGCACTGGCAAAGCCATCGCAGTTTTGACCCCAACTGAGGAGATCGTGAAGGACCTAACCCAGATCCCGCACTCCACCTTTATTGACATCACAGGGCACACCACCCACCCATTCTGGGTAACCGTGGACAGCGCGCCCCCCATTTGCACCCACTGTGACGCGTTCGGCCATAAGGCACACGCGTGCCCCATCAAAGAGGGCATTACATTCCAAGAGCACCCCTCGGCGGCCATGGCCAGCGGAGAGGCGCACTACGAACCAACCGCAAGCACCAAAGAGGCTTTCCCGTGGGGAGCACAAGGCTGCTACCTATTGGTAAAGCCCATCTCCCTGCAGGAGCAGAAGAAGGCCAAGCAGGCCTGTAGGACCGCAGCCAAGGAAGCAGCCAAGGTCACCACCACCATCCCACACTCACAACACCAGGAGGACATGGAGACCTTCGCAGTGGAAGCAACTTGGGAATCCATCACCCAATCAGATTGGGAGGCCCAAGCTGAACGGGCCACTCAATCCGAGGATCTGATGGGAGATTTGATCTCACCCAATCACTGCACCCAAGCCCCAGTTGAAACTGACTTGGGACCTATCCCAACCAAAAAAAATTTTTTTGCCCCACTCGATGGTGCACCGAACTTATCCGCACCACAAAAAATTCGTCCGACGTCGGGAAAACAAAAAGCGAAGGCCAAAGCCAACGCGACTCTTTCCACAAAAATTAACAAAAACCCTGATAGCGTTGCTGCTAATACCCGCACTGCTGTGAAAGCCCGTGGGGACCTGGAAGAGGCTGGTGGGCCAGGGGGCCCACCCCTCGCACCTAAGGTGCAATGGGGAAACCTTCACTCTAGGGACGCTGAATATCGCCGGACTCAAGGCCTCCCCATCCCAGGCTAGGAAACTGAGTTTTTTACAAAATAATTTACCCGTGGATATCCTGGCCATCCAGGAAACCCACTGTCCACAAGGTTCCGAGGATGCTTGGAAAACAATGCTCCTACCATCCCTATCCTTTTGGTCAAAGCACTGTGGGGTGCTAATTCAGAAAAACAATTTTTTCAAATTTACATCTTCAGAAACATTCCTAAATGACCCAGTGCTCATTGTCACCTTCTCATGGGCCAATGTTGCACACACAATCGTCAACATTTATGCCCCAAACGGTGCACAAGAGCATCAGGAATTTTTCTTGTCGGTCAAATCCCTCCCGCTACCCCCCAATTCTTTCCTAATTGGCGACATGAACTGTTGGCTAACCTCGCCAATGGACCGGTGGCCGCCCTCACCCCACGCCCCACAGGGTCACATAGAACTACGCGTTCTAAAAGCCACCCTAGGGTTAATGGATGCACTGCCATGACATGCCCCACTGCTCGAAAACATGACACATCCCCACATCCACAACGGCCAATTAAGGTCCATGACCCGCATCGACCTTATTCTAGTACCGGCAAAATTCCAACCCCACATCTCCCACTTCAAAACAATAAAAATGGAATTCTCCGACCACTGACTGGTCTCTATAACATACCACTTACCCGTCATAGTTGCAAAGGCCCCACATTGGTGCAAAATCTGCCCCCAGAGCTTGCGTCGCCAGGATTTTCCATGTGGGTGGAAGAGGCAACTTTGGCAAAATTGTTTGTTGCACCATTTTGTGCGGACCCCATTTCCACATGGGCAACTTTCAAAGAAGACACCATCCGCCACTATTGCCATCTCTCATCCAGACGCTCATGAGCCACATCGGCGGTTATATTGCGTGCGCTGGCAGAATTGGCCCACTTGGAGTCCAACATTCCAGCCTCAGGATATAGCCCTGCATGGGGCCAGAAGTGGGCGGAGGCAGCAGCCCACCTCAACGCACTTGAAGGGTAACACAAACATCGGGTTTGTGTCCAATACAGGGCCACATGCATCACTAAAGGTGACAAGTGCACTGCATACTTCTTCAAAAAAATTTTTGCACCACACCAGAGCGTGGCCTACACACAGGTGCAAAGATCGGATAATTCTATTGTGGACACACTGGCTGAAGTGGCAATCAAAATGCAAAGATATTACTCTGAGTTATACCGAGCTGAACCAATTCAGCCAGCCAAAATGGCGGAATCTCTTGACAGAGCTCATATCCGCACCATTTTCTGATACCCGGAAATAATGAATTTAATTACTCCGAACAAATTATGGACTACCATTTGCGGTGCGCCAAACCAAAAATGCTCAGGCCCAGATGGCATTCCATATGAGTTCTACAAAAAATATTTTAAATATATATCCCCATTGCTGCTAGCCTCACTCAACCAAAGCCTGTTGGAAACGTGCCTCCTACCAGGAGGACATGAGGCTTTTACAGTCACACTCTTCAAGAAAGGGGATAGGCTAGACTTAGCCAACTGGCGCCCCATTTCTCTAACAAACACAACACCAAAATTTTAACAAAAATCATGGCTAACCGTTTAGGGACTGTAGCATCTGCCACCATCTCTCCATAACAATTCATTTTCATCCCCAGAAGGTTGATTTGGGATAACGTGCACTCTGTGGCTAATGTGTGTCAGTCCACAGCCTCTGGGGCACTTGTATTCTTGGACCAACAAAAGGCCTATGATAGAGTAAACTGGGAATACCTTAGGGCCTGCCTCCAACAATTCCGCCTACCTCCCCGCTTCATTAACTGGGTGATGCTGCTCATGGAATCTGCAACAATGGCTGTGCGGCCCAGGTTTCCTAACGGAAGTAGTCCGCCCTCAAAGGGGCCTGCAACAAGGGGACCCCCTCAGCCCACTCTTATACAACTTCAGCCTTGACCCACTACTGCGAAATGTGAATGCCCAACTCACTGGGGTCCATGTGCCAGGCCAAACCCCAGTCAAGATGATGGCATTTGCAGATGACTGCGTGGTGGGGGTGTCTAATAATAAAGATGCATGCGCACTTGAAGCCCTCATCCAGGAATATTCCCGGGTAAGCAACGCGGCACTGAACGCCTCCAAAACCGAAATCATCCTCCTTGGTTGGTTTCAGACCTGCTGGGCCCCAGCAATTAGTCCCCAACCCGGCCCATCTGCTCGCCCAAGTCCACGCCTTACTAACTCAAAACACACCGCTCCACTGGTGCTCCCCTTTGTGCCGCGACCTACCATAGGACCGGTATGCCATCTAGGCGTGTGGTTGGAGGCAGGAGGATACGCGTCAGCAGTAATGGAGGGCCATATACTGGACAACGTGACGAAGCGAATCGCCTCTCTCAGAGCCCACCCTACTACCCTCACTGGCAGGGTTGTTCTTGCCAACTCTATGCTCCTATCCAAAGTCTGGTTTGGAGCCCACGCCATCCCCTTCTCCCCAAGCTTCCTTAAATCCCTGTATGCTTTGCTACAAGGTTGGCTTTGGTCAGGCCACTCTCCACCAGTATGGCTAGAGGTCATGTTTAGCCCTCATCATCATGGTGGCATGGGCCTACTTGACTTCAAAGCCCATGCCGCCAAGATCCTAGGCACCTGGATTGCAGCCATCACTGCTCCTACACTCCCATCCCAACACTGGTCCCGCGCGGCCCGCTCCAACTTCTCCCGAGCCTTGGGCCTCAACAATCCATCAAACACCCACTCCCTGATGAAATACCTCGCATCACACACATCAGCCACAGGTCCTCACGGGACCAAAACCCACTACAAACGAATCCTACTCTCCATGCGAAGCGCAGAGTGGAGAATTCGTATTAGTGGACATACAACCCGAAGAGGCCGCCCCTCTCCTCAGTTCACACAAGAGGTACAGGGGCTACCCATCCATGATGGCGTGATCCCCATTTGACCCCAAGTCCTATCCAGGGTGGACTACCTGGACATGATGGACATCCTTATTCCATTGAAACCCAAAAGACTATCTGGAAATACGCACACCATCCTCTGTTGCAGCCTCAAGTCCGCTCCCATGTGTGGCGCTGCCTGAGGCGGGTGTATCGTACAGCTGAGCGCTCTAACGCTTTACACTCATCCTGTGTCGTGTGTGGCCAGTATGGAACGCTGTTTCACCGCCTGGAGAAGTGCCCCACCTCTAAAGTAATATGGCGCGAAGTCCAACGTCTGCTAGGCCAGGATCAAACGCATCCCTTCAGTCTGTCAAGAGATATGTTTGCTTCATCAATGGCCTCCCCCTCCCACCCTCCCTTCGTGCTCTGGTGGTTGCAATCGCCATGTGGACTATCCACACGATTGTCTTGGATGCCATCGCCGGATCCATCCCCACCCTCCCTGAAGCTGTCCACAGATTTCGGTCTCATTTGGTGGATCACTTTCAAGCGTGGATGTTTGGATATCTCCCACCACGTCACCGGCAGCTGGTCTCCTCCTGGTTCCCAGTCTGGTTCATCAAATCAGACCCCTTCCTCCACACGTGCTCAATAGTGGCTACGCCCCCACACACGTTCCCTCCCCCTTCCCATAAGTGGCGTTCCCGCTGGCAACAAGAGATAGCATCGCTTCTCTGGGGTGCCTCACCTGGTACTAAGTTTTGTCTCGTCTGAGTCATATTCGGAAGTGTCCGTCCCATGGTCAGCTTTCTTCGCAATAAATTTAAATTTAAATATATATGGAATCGCCAAAATTTAACAATGGTGCTCATTACAGGGGGCCCATTGAGCAATAACAATATGATGAAAAAGCAGTTGCCAGCTATGTTGTACCCAGGTTGCTTTGATAAGGAATCTGCACAACATGCTGGGTCAATTGCATATGATGAGCTGAGACTTGTGTAGGATACTGTGCTCAAAAGACAAGATGAGTTGCTTCAGATGGTTTACAGTGATAAGCTGCTGCCATTCAATTGCAAAGGAACTATTCATGAGTTCTTTTGACAATTTGAGTTTGCATCTGAAGGAACTTTGGATTGGTGGAGGGCGAAACTATTGCTCTCCTCCTTAGATGTCAGAAGTGCTGATCAAGTCGTTTATTACCTTTCAAATAGTAACGTTTCATACCAAGATGGCTAAAGAGATGGTGCTGCGGTTGTTCTTCAGAACTGCAAAGATGTCACAGCGGAAAGCTGAGTTCTTGACCATTAGGTTTCAGAGAAATGAGACCCTTATCACATTTGCTGAGTGATTTTATAATAGAGGCTCACGTGCTGATTGGGGCAGGGGTTTTATCTGAAGTTGATGTGTGCATTGTAATGGCCTCGGTGGTGAAGCTATACCCTGATCTTTACAATGTCATGGTTCCATTGTTGGAGGAGAATGTACCTCTTCTTAAACTTGTTCAGTTTGTACGTCGCTTAGCTGTAACTTTTCCTCCACCCAATACTGAACAGAGTCACATGGTCGCTGTTGTCAACCCTAATCATATGGGAGGAATCAACTGGTCGGTGTGGGTTCCATCAGTTACTCATTACAGTCCAACGTTTGTTCCGAAAACTACTGATTGACATCTGGCCACCTACTGCTTTGGCCCTAAAATGCTGATTGACAGCAGTTGTTCTACTGATGTGGGTCCAGTTATGCCAATTCTCTTCAGCACTTCTTCCAAGTGGGCCAACTTATATTCAGTACAAATGTAGGTCCTATGGGGTACGTTGGTTTACTTGTGGTTACCCAGGGCACATAGGACGATGGTGCCCCAATTGACGGATCCCTCCCATACAATGGGATCAATGTTATCAGGGAAAAGTTAGAGCGGAGTAAAGATGGGACTCTCTACTTCTGCTAGCATTAACTGAAACGTCCCACCTGAATCTACCGTATTAATGACAGCAGAAGCCTTTTATTATGATGATACCTTTCTCTACCAACAGCCAGTCGGCGAAATAGATTTGCTGACCCAAGCACAACCCAAATAAATGATGAATAAATGATCTTTGGAGTGACCAAAGCCTTACGCTTGTAAAATGTTTGACCAGAGTCCATCAGACCAGTTAGAACTGTTCACCGATGCTTTGTCCCTGAGAGGAGTAGATGTCGCCCCTCCAGTGGATGCTATTGCAACATGGTTCCCTAAAATTGGCATGGGTGTTATAAGTTTCCTGGGAAAACATGAATTGCTGAACGTACACATAGTAAATAGCTGGCATTCATCTTACTCAGAATGCGCTTACTGTGACATTGTGGTAGTCAAAACCCGGTTATGAGCTATAAATGATATGGGCGCTCCTGTTAACATTGTCTCCACTAAATTGGTGGCGAAGTTGTCTTTAAAACCTGACATAGACCACCAGATGGTGTATGGAACCGCTGGAGCAGAAACTACAATCTCTGAGAAAGCGTATAGCGTGCTTCCCTTGCAGTTTGGATCCATTATTGTTGTGGCTCCAGCGGTGGTATTACCAAATAGCATTTACAATCTGTTGATTGGGACTGCCTTTATGCAACACTATGGGGCTGTCGTTGACATGATGGAAGAAACTCTAGCCATTTTGGGACAGCGGATCCCAATTTATTTCACCTCCAGCGGAGTACCAAAGGGCTCAGGGCATATGAGACAGATCAGCCTTGCCTACAGGGATGGGGTGATTTCAGTGCGCTATCATCAATTAAAAAGGAAAACTCGGGCTTTTCCCCATCAAATATACAAATATCAAGGCTACCGCTCAGAGCAGCTGGAGCTAATTCCATTCCCTCTGGACATCAAGTAATAGTAGACACTGATTTAGAGGTGGAAGTGCCATCTGGGCTCTATGGGGAGATCATTGGGACTTATTAGCAATCGTGGCTTGAGCCCCACGTGGCTCCAGGCATCATACTTCTGGGCTATGGGGAGATTAAGATATTGATAGTAAATCTTCAGAACAGACCAATTAGAATCCTCCAGCATCAGATTATAGCATGTTTACATCTAAACCCGGTTGAGGAGATCAACCAGGGTCACAAGTTTGGTTCTTTGGATGAATTTGGTCTGCCCGTTAAACTGCATCCCAGTGTAATGGCGGTTGTGCCACAGGAGAATTAATGGGGTTATCAGAAGATCAGAAGGATTGGGTGGAAGCTTTATTTAAAAATATAAAAAAAATTTGTGGTTGACAATCATGATTTGGGGTGTGCTCAGGGGGTTGTTCATTGACTGGACACTGAGGATCATCCCCCTATTAGATCTCAACCAATCCGCTGATCAAGGGCAGCTGATGAAGTCGTCACTAAGAGGATTGAAAAGCTGCTAGAGCAGGGAATTCTTGAAACATCTAAAAGTCAGTGGGCTTCGCCTGTCCTAATTGTTAAAAAGAAAGATGGCACTAACCGTGTAGTAATCATCTACTGGAAGCCCAATAGTATTACCAAAAAAGACTCATACCTTCTACCGCGGATTGATGATGTGCTGGACTGGTTAAGGGGAGCTCGCTACTTCTCGGCAATGGATTTCATATCCAGTTATTGGAAAATTGAGTTGCCCATGGCGGAACAAGAAAAATGCGCCATAATCACATCAAAAGGGCTTTTCCAACTAACTCGTATGCCACAAGGGCTATGTAATGCTCCAGCTACGTTTCAATGAGCAATGGACACCATACTTGGTGATCTGAAGTTATTTTGCGTTCTTGTGTACCTTGACAATATTAACTTCTTCTCTCGCACATTCACTTAGCACCTTACCCATTTGGAAGAGGTATTCCGCCAATTGGCTGAGGCCAATATTAAAATTAAGCCTTGGAAATGCCACTTCTTCAAGGATCAGTTGAAGTACCTCAGTTTTGTGGTAGATGCAACTGGGTTGAGACCCCAACCCGCCAAGGTGGAGGCTATCCAGAAGATGACTAAGACTATTAGTAAGCAGGACATTCAGGTGTATTTGGGGATGGTGGGTTATTACTGATGCTTCATTCCCAATTTCATTTATATTGGAGGTCTGCTGTTTGAATTACTAAAGAAGGATGCCATGTTCAAATGGATGGAATGACATCAATGCGCCTTCAATACAATTTGAATGGAATTAATTTCTGCACCCATGTTGCGCTACCCTTATTTCAATAAGGAATTTATAGTGCAGATGGATGCATCACTTTCCGCTGTTGGGGCAGTCCTATCTCATAAAGCCGATGAGGAGGAACAGCACCCCATGGCATACTGTAGCCGTAGCTTAATTTCCATGAACGAAATTACACCATAACTGAGCAGGAGTGCTTAGCGGTGATTTATGTGTATAAGCAGCTTTGAGTCTACTTGTATGGAGTAAAGTTTAAAGTTGTAACGGATCACACATCATTGCACTGGTTGCAAAAATTGAGAGAGCCGGAGAAGTGGCTATCCTGATGGGCTCTTTATCTGTAAGCTTAAAACTTTGAAATTCTTCATTGAGCATGAGAAAAACATCAAAATTCCAATTGCTTATCAAGATTGCCAACAATTGAAGTTATGGTGGATTTTAGCAACATAATTTTTGACAAAATGCTTAGTGGAAAGTACAATGATGAACCGCCTTAAATTATCAAGTTGCTCAATGGACTCAGGACTAATACGTTCCAGAAAAATGGGGAATTGTATAAGCGTATAGGGGACACTACCATGATTATCCCCAGACCTTTGACCAGATCAAATATTATCATAAGCGCACATCAAGAAGTTGGTTATGGTGGAGTCTGGAAGACTCTTGAACTATTGAGGTCATGGTATTATTGGAAAAACATGCAATTTGATTTGCTTGAAACCCTGTCCTGCTGTCATAAGTGCCAGTTGAAGAAGATGTTCCACCAGAAGACATCGTACCAGTTAGTGAAACCTCACTTTGCTTGGCATACAGTCTCTATTAATGTCATGGGACCTCTGCTGAATGGTGCTAGCCGGTCTAAGTATATCCTGGTGGCAATTGACCACTTGACCAGGTAGGTTGAGGCGCGGCCATTCAGGAACTGGGGGCAGTTACTGTGGCTAAGTTTGTAATGGAATGCATCATTCAGCATCACGGTTGCCCACAGTTTATCCTTACTGACAATGGAACCAACTTCACCTCTCACATTTTACCCAAGCTCAAGAAATTGATGGCCATCCGCGAGGTCCTAACAACCCCATATCATTTTGAGTCCAACGTAATAGTTGAACGGGTTAACGGGACTCTGGTGAACATATTATTGAAGTTGGCTACAAAATAGGCCCTATGATTGGAGTACCCTCCTTTCCACCGCAGTGTTCACCTACAAAATTAGTTACCATTCTGCCATGGGGAAAAGCCCATTTCAATTGCTTTATGGATGGCACCCCGCTTTGCCTGCACTTCTATATGCCTGTGTAGAGGACCCCAGCTGAATGGATCTGCAACACTATGAACCACTCTAACAAATACGCTAATTTAATTACAAACTGAAGCATATTCGCTCAGCTTAGCCAAGAAAATGCAAAATCAGGCTGCTGATCAGGTATGGCAAAGTGGCCTAGCACATTTTAAAGATGGAGATATGGTGCTATTCCACAATCAGCATGGGTTTGGGCGAGAGCACAATCTCGCAAATATTTAGATTGGGCCGTTTGAGATATTAGAAAAAAATGGGTGTTGCTGCTTATACTATCAAGGATCCCGCAAGCAGTCAGATTAAAAAATGAGTGCATGTAAAATTCCTTTGGCCATATAAGCAGTAATAGAGCTCTCCAAAAAAAGGAATAAAATAAAATATAAAAGGAAAAATTAAAAAACAAAAAGGTAAAAAGTAAATGATGATGAACATGTTCGTACTATATCTTCTATGATTTTAACCTACGTTTATTTGGGGTCACTACTGGGGTATTTTACTTCGATGTCTTCATCTTGCTGTCTTTTTTTGGCTTCTTGCGGTGGTCCTCATGTTTTTATCAGTGGGACCTTAGTTTCTTATTCCGCCACTTCAAGGGTGCTGTGGGTTCTACAGGCTCTTCTGGGATTGGGGGTGAAGGTGAAGGCTGCTGAGGGGAGAGTGAGGGGGCTGACGTGCACTCAGGGGCCACTGAACTAGTCTGATGAGGAGAGGCTGGTGCAACGGGACTGGAAGAGGAGGACGGACTGGGGTTTCATGGCAACAGGCGAGGTGGTGAGAGCTCGGCTGGTTGATCAAGATGAAACCGTTCTTGTCTGACTAGGAGCAAAGCCTGCAACCACATGCGTTGATGATCCTGGGAAATCAACTAGTAAGCCAGCAGAGGGGGTCAGAGTCATAAGGGCTGGCATGTAAGCAGATGAGTTTTGGCTCAAGGGGAAAAGGCTGCGCCCAGCGCCAGACAATCTATAAGGAAGTCCTCCATGCTCAGATACGCTATCAGAAAAGGAGTGGCTGTGGTGAATGCCACTCGCTGGGACCACTTGAGGGCTGTTTGATGCAGCTCTATTCCTGAATCTACAGCAGTTGCAGGATGAAAATAAGGTTATCTAAGAGCGCCATAATGAGAAGGTACTGCAATGGATCATTGGCGCTGAGGGCGGTGAATGCTGCGGTGACCCTAGAGTGAAGGCGAGCTAGACAGTTGTTGTGGAGATTTACCCCAGGGACCAGAAGTGGGTAGGAGCATGGGGAAAGGACCCTGACCAGCAGGCTATCACTCACTGCACAAAACACAGCATCCATTGGACAGACAGGGCCGTGGGATGCGGCTTGGAAGGAGATGGAAGCACTAGGCGACTAAAGCTGCTTGCCAGGAGCTGGGCTGCTTTGTTATACAAAGGCCCTCAGCTCCGCTCCCCTCCCCAGCGTAGCTGGGCCACTATGTCCCCAAAGGGGGCGCTCCAGGAAGCCAAATGGCTGATAAATTCAGGAAGGAGTTCTTCTTGGGTTAGAAAAGTTGTGAGGTCCACATCAGCCTCATCTTCATCAGCCGGTGGAAGAGGAAAGTGGGGTAGTGGGATGTGGCCTGGGTCAGGCAACTCCGCACCAAGCCACATATGAAAGAAGAAATTGAAATAACAGACTCGTGGCTGCTGGCGCGGATTGTTTGCATGGTGTTGGAGGAAAAAAGAGACACACTATTTATTGTCCAGTTAAGGAGGGGGTAATGTCACAAATCTATATGACTGGACGACAAGCCAAAATTATGACCAACGGATCATTGGAGGAATTCCGCCAAAGATTCAATGGTTAGAATCTGCTGAGGATGTTTCAAAGTTATAAGTATCAATCGCCTTAGGATGAGGCAATAATGGGTTATAACAGGATGTATCAAATCGCCTTCTAAATAGGGCGATAAGGCGTTATGGACATTTGACAAGATAATTTAGATTACCTTGAATCAGGGTATAAAGAATGAAGAACAACAAGCTAAAACCAATGAGAATACAACCAAATGAATAAACTAAGCAAAAGAGTCAGTACCAACTGAGGTCGCTGGGATATCAGCAAAACGAGGGGATTGGAAGAAGGAGGTTTTTGGATAGAGAAAAAGAAAGAAGGAAGGAGCAGACTAGAATAAGATCAGCTAAGTTTATTATATTAAAAATAAAGAAGTGTTTGGGGGAAACTGCTCCCGTTTTGTTGTATATTAATTGTTTACAAGTTGTTTGATGAACCGGCAATCGTCATATCATCCATTCCCATTGTTCAATGGTCATAACCCTGTGCAAAAAACCTTTTGACGGTTATATAGAATCGCTAAAATTCAACAGGTTTCTTGATGGTTGCTCCCCAATATGGGTTGAGCTGAATCCAGTATTCTGCTGAGATTGGAAGATAGGTTTGGTCGGAGCCAATCACTGGCCCAATTTGGTTTTTGGATCAACGGTGACTAATAGCCAAGGATGATCCATTTATATTTACTTAAGTAAATGTTGGCGGAGCCAATAATCCTTAGGTTGAGGTGGCTGAGGTTGTTTCTGAGCCTCATATATATTAACTCAACTATTGTCAAAAAAGGCGATTCCCTAAATAATTGATGAGGAGAGTTGGAACATGATGTCAATTAGATGCCAAGTTATTTTAAATACCTGAGCAACCATAGCTATTTGTGGTGCATTATCACTAAGTTGAATCCCAATTTGATATTAATTTATATAAGTAATTTATACAGCATACCGGAAATTCAATGCTGAGGATGACCCAAAACTCAATTTGAACATTGGTAAGGATGGGGTGAGAGGGTTGACGCCAGGGAAGAGAGAAGCGCAGCAAGAGAGTGAGAGAGAGTGGTTGGCTGGAAGGTCCAGCGAAGAGCCAAATTTTGGTAATGGGCTAAGTAGCCCTTTTGTACATATAGATACCTGGCGCTTCCCTTTCAATAATTATCTCCCTTTGCTTAGACTTTCTTTTATTATAAGTTTATGTTTAAACTTGTGGGTTGGGGCTCAGGCTGGGGGATCACAAATGGCTTATATGACACATCAAGGGGTCATCTGGAGCTTTTGGCCCTGTTGCTTAAGGTGAAATGGCAAGGGCAACCAGTTTCATACTGGTTGGCCTGACGACCAGCTGAGCCCACTGTCACTATAAAAGCAATTTTCTGACAGTTGTGCTCAATACAAGGGGCCCATCAATCAACACATAAAAAAGTTTCATATCACCAAAGCCATGGTGCAACCAGATCACATGGATGGTGTATTACCCCAGTTTATTGAGTTGGCTCAATTCATGGAGCTGAAGATTGCCTTAGATATGCTACTCTAGGCTCAATAAACGTTTTTATGAGAGAATAAAAGTATAACAAATCAGATTGTCAAGGCCTTTCATCAAAAGCACCTGGTAGGAGACCAAACCAACCAACTTGCTGACTGCATGGGTGACACAACAGAGCGACTATACTGTACAGAGTGGAAAGAAATTAGTAGTGCTGAAGATGAGGAGTATGCATAGAAAAGTTGCACCCGTTTAACCACAATGGAAACATACCCAGATTTTATAAGCGGTTCAAATTTGCAGTACAAAGGGCTTCCAACTGGCAGAAAGCTAAACTGTTGTTACTGCTAAGGATGTTGAGAGCGCTGACCAGGTCAAATGTTATATTAAGAATAGTAAAGTAACGTATCAAGAAGTGAAGGAGACCGTGACCTTGCTGTTTTGGGGTGTGGAAAAAATGGCGCGGCGCAAGGCAGAGTTTTTGACTATACATCTGCAAAAGAATGAGTCATTGGTGGAGTTTGCTGAGCGGTTCATGGCTGAGGCTCATGTGTTAGTGGGAGCATATATATCAACTAATGAGGAGGTGGGCATAGAAATGATGGCGGCTTTTAAGCCATATCAAAAACTGTATAATGCTATGAACCACACTATTCGTGATGACGCAGAGCTAATAAAAATTGTCATTTGTTTATACCGCCTATCTATCACATTTAGTGTCCCAATGTGGAACGGAAACCCCCTGAAACTACTAACAAATATCTGGCGGGAAATGGACACCAACGAAATGGGGACAATCTGTTGCTTAATCCTCGTCCACTTAATGCTCCGGCGGGTCCTTTCCATCCCCATTATACTCAACCAGCTCATCATTGACCAATTTACAATCCATCAATAGATTTCCGACTTGGATCTGTGGGTGTAATACAGAGACAAATGCTTTACAAATGCTTGTTTCTCATGCGGCCAAAGAGGCCATATGCAGCTATCTGTCCTGGGAAATTGAATGTCTATACAGTGCTAGTTGCCTCAAATGAACAGTGAAAGATCAAATGGATTAGAGACGAAACACTTTACTTCCACCAAATTAAACTTACTTGTCCCTGATGATTCCCATGATCACTTTGTGTTGGTCCCAGTACTTACCCTGACAATTTATTAAATCAACAAACCCCTACGATGTTTTGGCCTCAAACTGAGGGAGAGACCCCAACAATGCAAACTTGGAGTTCTTCCAAGATGTGCAAAAACTGTATGCTTAAAAAATTCTTGAGCGGAATGGTACAGTTGAAGTCAAACCCTCAACCAATATCGCAACTCTGGAGGGGGTGAACGTGTCAATTCCATTGGAGAAAATTACCTAGGAGTATCCTCATGTTGGTGCTGGTATAATCACTTTTTTGATAACCAAAAGCCATTGGATGTTAATGTAATAAACACCAATGGTTCCTCTTATTCATAATGTACATACTATGATATTTTCGTTCAGAAAACAAAAATCTGGGCGATTATAAATACTGCAGCCCCGTCAATATAATCTTCACCAAGTTTGTGGATAAACTTCAGTTAAAACTGAAAGTGGAACACAGAGTAGTGTATGGGACTTCAGGGTCACAAAGCACTGTGTTGGAGGGCGCGTACAGAGAGTTGCCTTTGAGGTTCAGGTCAGTTGGCGCATCCACTCTGGCTGTGTTTTGCCTAATAATAACTATGACATGTTGATTAGCGCTGCGTTCATGTGGAAAAAGAAGCCAAAGTTAATATGGCGGAAGAAGCCATTAGTATCCTAGGGCAACAGATCCTCATTTACTTTACCTCCAGCGGAGTCGCTAAAACCCAATCCGCTTTAGTCAAATCAATCTAGCGTACAGCAATGGGGTAATTTCTTTTTGATATCAGTGGACGAAATGGAGAACCAGAGCCCTTCCTAGACAGATTTATGAATACAACGGTATTCCAATATGGGCGGCGAGCTCTTTAAACATACCTTCTGAGCATCAGGTCATATTAGGGACAGAGCTCAAAATAAGCATCCCTGAAGGTCTATACGGGGAAAATGTGGGATCTACCAGAAATTGCAGCTCAAACCCCAATGGCTCTGGGGTTACTGTTACCAGGACATAAAAAAGTGAAGTTACTATCAAACCTACAGAAGCAGTTTATGATGGTCCAAAGGCACCAAGTGGTGGTTTTTTACACTTGACTTCTATTGATGAAGTTCTCCATATCCATGATTTTTTGGTCTTGGGAGGCCCTTGCCTACCTGTAAAAACCTCATTTGGCATAATGACAGTGGTTTCATGGGAAGCTCTGATGAGGCTGTCAGAGGAACAGAAGAATAGGGAGATTATCCTATTTATAAAATCCAAGATATTTTTGCGTCCAATGATCACAATTTAGGATGTGCACGCAGAGTAGTGCATCAGGTAGATACAGGAGACCACCCTCCCATTAGGTCACGGCCCATCTAGAACTCCAAGGTTGTGAAGGAAATAGTCTACAATGAGGTAGATAAATTGATTAATCATGGTATTTTTGAGCTGTCCAAGAGTCTGTAGGCATCGCTGGTGCTCATTGTTAAGAAAAAATAAGCACTAACTTGTTGTTCATCAACTACTGGAAGATATAGCATCACAAAGAAGGACGCCTATCCTCTCCCACAGATTGATGACACCTTAGATTGACTTGAAGGCGTTGACTACTTCTCTGCCATCGGCTTGATATTGGGGTACTGGAAGATTGAGTAGCCAGCATTGGAATAGGAGAAATTCACTATAATCACCTTGAAAGGGGTGTTCCAGCCTAAATGTATGTTACAGGGTTTGTGCAATGCTTCGCTACGTTCCAGCGGACTAGGGACACTACCTTGGGTGACCTAAAACTGTCTTGCATTCTAGTATACCTTGATCATATAAACATGCTCTTGTGGATGTTCACAGAGCATCTTGACCACTTAGAACAAGTAGTCCGCCGACTTGCTGATGCTAATAACAAGAGCAAGCCTCAAAAGTGCCATTTTTAGGAGCAACTGAATATGTTTTAGGTTTGTGGTAGACTCAAAAGGGCTTAGTTCTCATCCAGAAAAGGTGGAAACTATATGCAAGATGACTCATCTAAGCAATAAGCAGGATTTAGGTGTTTTGGGGATGGCTGGTTATTACTGGAAGTTCATTCACAACATCAGCTATATTGGGGCTCCACTTTTCGAGTTATCAAAAGAAAAACACTACCTTTAATTGGACCCTCATTGTCAAAACGCTTAAAATGTCTTACAAACCGCATTGGCTAGCACGCCCATTTTGCAATACCCTAAATTTTTAGAAGAAATTTATTGTTGAAATAGACTCATCTCTTTCCGCTGTAGTATGTTATTATCTTTAAAAGATGATGACGGTGTGGAGCATCCCATAGTATATTGTAGCTAAAGCTTAACATGCCCTGAACAGAATTACACTATAACTGAGTGGAAGTGCTTAGTGGTAGTATATGCGTATAAACATTACCATGTCTACATCCATAGAGTTAAAGTCAAAGTGGTCCCATATCATGAATCCTTGTGGTAGCTGCAGAATCTGTGGGAACCTGAAGGGCGGCTTGCGCGAGGGGCCCTGAAGCTCCAAGCATATGTCTTTGAGATTGTAAACCAGCCAGTGGAAAACACCAGAATGCAGACTGTCTCTCATGATTACCAACAGTTGCCATTACGGCGGATTTGGTGGATATAGTGTATGAGAATATGATTCTGGGCAAATATCATGATGAGCCACCACAGGTGATCAAAGTGCTGGATGGGCTGTGACGGGACACCTTTGTGCGCAATGGGGAATTATAAAAGAAAATTAGAAAATTGACGCTAATTTTCTCCAAAACTTTCCGCTAGACCAGCAATTATTATAAATGCTCATAGAGCGGCAGGTCATGGAGGGTTGCTGAAAAAGCTGGAGTTTTTGTGACCCCATTACTATTAAAGAGAGTATGAACTATGATGTGCTTGAGACAGTTGCTTGTTAGCACCAATTCCAAGTGTAGAAACATTTCCACAAGAAGATCACCTACCAGTTGGCTAAGCCTCATTCCATATGGCATACTGTTTCTTTGGATGTGGTGGGGCCTCTGCCAACGGGCGCAAACCTCTATAAGTATATAATAGTAGCCATTGATCATTTGACAAGATGGGTAGAAGCAAGAGTGATCAATTACTTAGGGGCTGTCACAACTGCCAAGTTCATCATGGAGTGTGTAATACAGCAACATGGCGTCCAGAATTTATCCTCATGAACAACAGAACCAATTTTACGTCACATAACCAGCCCAAGCCAAACAAATATTAATGGTAATTCGCGGGGTCTTGACTAAACCCTACCACCCTGAATCTAATTAAATGGTGGAATGGATCAACGAAACATTAGTAAGCATTCTCCACAAACTTGTAAAAGACAGGTTTTCTGAATGGAGTACCCTTCTATCCACCGCTGTCTTTTTGTACAATATTAGCTATCATTTGTTGACGGGGAAAAGTCTTTTACAATTACTTTATGGAAGACATCCAGCTTTACTGGCATTGCTTACTTCCTGTGTGGAAAATACTGACGGAGTAGAGCCCCAATGCTATTTGACTACCTTAACAGACACGCTGCTTAAACTTCAAACTGAAGCGTATTCCACTAGTTTAGATAAGAAGATTTGGGATCAGGTGGTCAACCAATGTAGACGCAGAAGCCTCCAGCAGTTGGGTAGGAGATCAAATCCTGTTCCATGACTAACATGGACTTGGAATGCAAAACAAGCTCTCTAACATTAGGACTGGGCAATTTTAAAAATTTTAAAAATTGGAATTTTTGCCTAGCTATTAAGGGTTCTGCGGGTAGTCAGATTATTAACCAAGTTCACGTAATGTTCCTCTGAACATGCAGCAATAGGAGCTCATTGCGTAATCAAGGGGGTTAATGTCATGAAATTGATATGACTGGACAATAAGTCATATATCCGGCAGATCATATTATATGAGTTGAGGTGAGCCTCAAGATTGAGTGGAAGATTGTGTTGATGTGAAGTGAATTAATTGAATTACTGATAGTTCAGCAAAACAAGGGAATTTACCAAAGCCTTGAGATAAAATGAATAGCCCTAAAATGTAATGAATATGAAACTACTAAGTGGAAGGGTTGAAATTGACTAGGAATACTGAGGATAAGAGTTGGGCGGGAGAATGAGAAATATGAGTTTTTTAGTAGTTAGCAGAGATAGTATGCATTTATATATATATAATAAAAAGTGTTGGTTGGGGAAATAGCTCCATATTGTATAAATTTTTATTTAGGTCAGCAATCTTCATTACATTTGTCCATTGCACAGTGGTGATTATCCTGTGAAACTAGAGTAGCAGATCTAAGAGATACCGCCAAATTTTAACAACCTATCTGGTCATGTGGTCTACAGCTAATAGGATATACTTATCTCTATGCAACCTGGTGGGCATGAGCCCACCACATTAGTTAAGCACTAGTGGTGCCCAAACCATAAAGGGGAGCTGCAACGCAATTTTATTTGCAAATAGGCCAAACAAAGGATTATCATATATTAAAAAATCCTAATATGGCATACCAATTAACAGCCTAGGAAGCCATATCAGAAGGCGAGGAAGCTTTGGTTAAATAGGCATACCACATCAATACTGAAAATGTTAAGGGGTCAGTGGAGCTAACACTTGATGTTGATACCAAGGGCTGACATGATCATGTGTATGACAAGTTGAATATGTTTTTAAATTTTTTCGGATGTACTAAACCATCTGAACCCAATAACAGGATTTTACCACTCTTGAGTCTTCTTCACCTTTACATGCCATATAATTGAATGTCCTATAAGGATGACATTGATACGTAAAAAGGGCATATGTAGGGGATCCACTTTTTTCAACTTTCTTGTATACCATCCCTATTTTTATTTGGGTGCCTATAGTTATGTTCCACAACTCAGCTTGAGTCTCATGGGTCTCTGATTTCACCTTTTGGGCCAGCCAATTAAATTGTACAAATGGTTCACTTTATGCATAAAAACAGATAGCACTGTCATTCTTAAGAATTCATCAGCATTTTCATAAATTGCTTTGTGCAGTAAATAATGTAAGGTTATTATTCTAAAATTGTAGTGCCCATCTCACAAATTGTCCATAAGGTCCTTCATTTGTTTTAACCATTAGAGCGAGGCATGGTCAGTAATAATTTTCAAGTGAGCTCCATATAAGTACAGACAAAAGTGCTTAACCACTAGTAGTACAGATAGGCAATTTTTTGGTAACACTGTATTTACATTTAGCCTCATTCAAAGCCTTATTGTAGTACAACGTAGGATGGTGGACTTGATTTTCATCATGTTGTTCAATATATCTCCAGCTGCCACATCACTGGCATCAGTGAACAACATTAATGGTTGATTAAACCAAGGATTAACTAGGATAGGCTTTGTACAGAGGACGGTCCTCAACATATTTAAGGCCTTTTCCTGCTCAGGTTGACATTAGAATATAATACCTTTGTACAAAAGATAGACAAGAGGTTTTGTTAGGTCAGCGAACCAAGTGATAAACTGGCAGTAATAACGCACCATGCCTAGGAATGTTTGATGTCTCTGAGGCTTTAGGGAGTGGCACCCTCTCAATTGCTATGACTTTGTCAAGAATGGGTTTTATCCCTCGCTTTTGAGACCTTGTACATGATGAAAATCATCTCATATTGGGAGTAAGATTTTTTTAGGGATTGAGTATAATAAAGGCTTTTTGGAGACGAGTGAAGACCTCCTGGAGGTGCTTCAGATGGTCGTTGATGGTTCTTGAAAACACAGTAATGTTGTCAAGGTAGACAATAACACAAGGGTTCTTAAGTCTCTCAAGATCCTCGCCATGGCACGTTGAAATTTAGTGGGTGCATTACAGAGACCTTGGGTATACTGGTTGCTCAAATAGTCTTTCCTTGACAATCAGCGCACACCTTGATTAATCCTTGGGTGCCAACTCTTTGCCAGTTTCCAATGGCAATATCCACTGCAGGAAACTCTTAGTACATGGTCAGCAAGCTGAGGGAGTCATTGATCCAGGGCAACGTTACCTGTTCTTTATAGTACTGGAGTCGAGCCTTTTGTAGTTCATCAATACCCTATGACTACCATCCTTCTTTTAAACCATCAAGAGAGGAGAGTCTAAGGGCTATGAGATGATATTAGCAATCCATCTTCCAAGAACTGCTTTAGCTCATCAGTTACCTGAGCTTCTTTGACCCTTCTCTTCCTATATGGACAGATTGGATAGGTTTAGCATCTCCAGTCTCATCATGATGTAAAACGCCCTTCAATTTTCTGAAATCATTGATGGAGGTTGATAAAAGGTTAAAGTATTCCTCTTTCAACTGCTCAACCCTGATCTGTTATTCACTAGTTAACTTGCGCCCATACAAGTCATTTATCAAGGTATCAAAGGAGGAGATTCCAGCCCAAAATATATTGACATCCAAAGTTAAGCATAATGCCAACCACTTTTACATTAGTAAGTGAACATGATTGGCTGGATATTAGGAACCACTAACTAAGAACTATTGTTTAGGTTTTCCAGCAACACAAGATGGACCCAGAATAAACAGGATCTAAAATTACCAGGAAATGTCAGGACTTTCTTAATAGATGGCAATACGCCTGATATCTTAATAATTTTATTGGCGGAATATTGCCATGCATTCTGGTTTTGATGATAACCTGATTCTAGGGCATTATAGTAGCCGATTTTGGTAAGACTTAGATCACATGTCTTTCTACCACAGGAGGGGGTATCTGCACCCAAGAGCCCCTAAAAATGGTATTTGATCCAGACATTTTTTTATTTTTATCTTTAAAAGAGGCAGGCCAAGATTTGACCTCCAACTTGTAAGCATGAGAGTTCTTAAATACCTTTAGGACCCTATGTCCAAAATAGTGTTAAGAACCCACTGTCATAATGTACAATTGCAGAATAATCATGGAGAAACTGGGTCTTGAGGAGGAGACCGTAATTAGTTTAATCTAGGGTTACTACTGAGGTATTCAGTTTAAACCTGCCAAACCAAATAGTTAACAAGGAGAAATCCACAATGGACTTTTTACATTTTGTCCCACCATACCATAATCCATGTTATAAAATTGGCATTATCAATGAGATACACCATAAACGATTGCACAGGGTTCAACCCACTGAGCAATAGGACCAACGATATGAGGATCGTTGCCCTTGAACCAACATAAATAAACTTATTAATAATTGTGGAGCACTTGCTCCCACTATGCTCCTTTATTTAATATAATAACTGTAGCAGCCCTTCTCTGTTCCGCGCACTCTAAACTATTAACAACCTAACCTCCTCAATCATCTCATCCCACTTGTATCATAGCAACTTCAGGTGGTACCACTTTCATAGCTTAGGAATTCACTTCACTGTATCTCATTGGTTACGCATATTCCCTATTCATTAATTCATGATCACCTAATTTAGCCGATTTCCCAACAACCCAATATTGCCTCATTTCGAGGTGCTTGGATTAATCATACTCATAATAACTTGGTGGATTCCATCCGTTCCACCATATTGACTTAGGGCTTATTGTCCAGTCATATTGGAATCGTGACATTACCCCCTCCTTGACTGGATGATAAGGCTCCTATTGCTTATATTCCAGGAGAAACTTTGCATGCATTTGGTTGATGATCTAATTGCTAGTGGGGTCCTTGATAGTATACACATTCATACCTGTCTTCTCAAAAAAAACTTGAATGGCCCAATCCATTAACTGGCCAACTTGTGTTTCCACCCAAACCCATGTTGATCGTGGAATAGAACCATGTTTCCATCTTTGAACTTGAGCAAGGTCACTTCGCCATACACGATCAGAAACCTGGTTTTTGATTTTCTTGGCTAAGCTGAATGAGTACGCTTCAGTTTGTAATTTAATCAGAGTATTCGTTAGGGTGGTTAAATAGCGTTGTGGATCCATTCCACCGGTGTCCTCTACACAAGCATATAGTAGTGCAGGCAAAGCGGGGTGCCATCCATAAAGCAATCGGAATGGGCTTTTCCCCATGGCAGAAAGGTGGCTAATGTTGTAGGCAAACACTGCGGTAGAAAGGAGGGTACTTCAATCAGAGGGCTTATCTGCAATTAACTTCCGTAGTATGCTCACCAGGGTCCCATTGACCTATTCAACCATTCCGTTGGACTCAGGGTGATATGGGGTTGTTAGAGCCCTGCAGATGGCTATTATTTTGTTGAGCTTGGGAAG